>QAPG01000492.1:0-19538 GCA_004366825.1 Colletotrichum spinosum
GCGCCTCCCGCGCGGCCTCGGCGTTGCCCGGCCCGAGCATGATGACGTGCGCGCCGCCGAGCCCGCCCGCGCGGTACAGCCGCGCAAAGTGCGCCGGCGGGTGCGGCGACACGAAGTTGGTCCGCAGCGCCGACGTCGCGCTGTCGAGCGTGCCGCCCACGATCTGCTTCACCTGCCCCGCGTGCAGGTCTATGCACGGTCTGAATCGCGTCATGGTTGCTGCTGCTGCTGCTGCTGCCGTGTAGTCGTCGGATGGGAGGTTGTTGAAATGAAAAAAAGGAGAGTTGACGTTCTTCTGATCCGAGCATGTGGCGTCATGGACCCCTCCCGTTCAGGTTTTGTGTGGATGGTGGGGTTGCGCCCCGGTACAGGCTTACGCAGTATTTGTCCATGGTGAAGCGCCTCTACGGAAGGTCGACGATGGTGCACGGAACTGCTCGTCATTGCCGCAATTGCAAGCTTCCTTGCTTTGAGATCTGGGACTTGGTCACAGTTCATCGTTTTGAACATTTGTACTCATCTTGCTATATCATTCCGGCGCCACCTCACTCGCTGAGAGCTGTCGCAACCGCCAGTCCAACTTCGTCTCCAATGTCAAACTCTGCAGAAAATCCCGAGTCCTAGCCCTTGACTAAAATCTCTCTCCGTCTTCAAACTCCCGCCGAAGTAGTCAAAATCTACAGCATGCGAAGACATGATGCTAGAGCTTGAAGCCCTCATAGGTATGTTACAGAGTAATAACTGCAACGAATTAGGCTGTGTGTTCTAGTGGTATGATTTCTCCTTCACATCCTTCGTGAACCCCGGAGAAGGTCGTCGGTTCGAACCCGGCCACGGTCAGTTATCTTTTGCTTTTTGCACTCTGGCACCCTGAAACATCTTTTAACATGAGATTCCACGTCACAGTGTTACTTAAGGACTTGAGTCCTGACCATTGACGTGTGTAACGTGCTTGAATCATCAAGTAAGCAGGGTAGGTAGGGTATTGCGGAAAGATTTTCGAACAACAAGCCTGCTCGATTTAACCAATATTTCCTCCAAGAGGAGAAAGCTCCTTTTCTCTGTTATCAACATTCTTCCTTGGTTGCGGCCGTCGGCAGAACCACTTCAACATCATCGTACATCGTATCCATCAATATCGTCACACTCCCGGACCCATCTTCCAAGCAGGACGAGTCCGTCATGCTCACATCATACAAAAATGCCATTACCCCACGCAAGATCCAAACTATTGCAAGTCCGTCGCCCAGAAAGGCCCGGCACATCTTGTCCAAACCCATCCTACCCAAGCAGAATCTCGACCCTGTCCCGCGCAACCGCGTCCCAGACCCGTTGTACGACGTGACCCAGCCCCCTCCGGTAGCAAACACCGCCCACCCGCTCCACCCACAGCACGTTCACAAAGTCGACAATCTCGTCCTCGTCCATGTTGTCCCGGAACGCGTCAATGTCGAAAACGTGACTGCCGCCCCTCTCGCTCGCCGTCGAAATGGCAATGAACTCGAGCTTCTCCTCGCCCGTGTGGTTCGCGCCCTGCAGGCCCAGCCAGCTGTCGTGCGCCGTCACCACGCCGCACCACTTGCCCGTCCGCGACCAGATGTTCCCCATGGCCAGCGGCACGCCATATCCCCTTCCGGGCGCGACGAGCCCGGCTCCCGGTCCGCCTGCGGCTACTGCTGGTCCCCCGGCGGCGGAGACGGCGGCAGCGGCAGCGCTGTTCTTGGCATCTGCCGGCGCGCCGTTCCTCGCCAGCGCGAAGTCGACCTCCAAAAATGCCACGGTTGTACTGAATGACAACAACGTCGCGCCGGGCGGGAAATCCGCCGCCGCTGCTGCCGCCGTCGGATCGCTCATCTCCCCCACCGGCACGGGATACCGAAACAACACCTCCGGATCCCCGGCATACCTGAACCCACCACCCGAGTTCCTCGACCACCCGGCCGGCAGCGGTTGCGTCCGCCTCTGCCTCCTGTCACGGTACATCAGCCCCTCGCTCGGCAGCCTCGTGTACGTCGCGCGGTCCGTGAGTTCGTAGTTCACCAGCGGCCGCAGACGAAAGGCGTACGGGCTCTTGTACCGTCTGTCCCCTCGCCTGCCTCCAGAGACGGGCGCGTCCTGCACATAGTCGCACGCCGCGCGCCAGAGCGTCATGTCCGCCGGGACGCCGTCGTAATGCCACCCCAGCCAGCTCCACGACGGCAGCGGGTTCAGTCCCGTGACGGGTTGGATCATCATGCGCCGCCTCACCATCGCCCTCGGCTGCCACAGCATCGCGATATCGAGGAAGCAAACCGGCATGCCGAACACGAACCCGCCCGCGTACGACTTGTCCAACACCGTCGTGATGCCGCGCAGGGCCCTCATCGTGTCCGACATGAGCGTCACCCGCCGCGCGCTGTAGTCCATGGCGATGCGCGCGAACTCGTCCATGTCGGGCCACACGGGGTGCAGGTACCCGAGCGCCGCGGGAGACGGCCGGTGCGAGCACGGCTGGTTCGCCGCCCTCGCGCCCTTGAGGATCTTGCTGAAGCGTCCCGGGGCCGGCGCACCCTGCCACACTTCGCAGTGGCACTCCCACGTCACCACCTCGTCAAACACAAACACCTTGCGGCGGGAGTACATGCCCTCCTGTACCGTCCACGCCCGCCCCGCCCAGCGCGACGAGAGGACCAGGTCGTCGTGCTTCATCTTGGCCGGCCCGCCGCGCGGCGGTGGTGTCTTTTTCAGCAGCGCCGTGAGTCCCGTTTCCGCGTCGCCGGCGGCCGCCACGATGGTGAGGTAGGCGTTGGCGTAGACGTACGCCATGTTCCGGATGTACTCGTCCCTCTCGACGTCGTCGTCCTGCACGATGCAGAAGCGGTCGACCCAGAGGTACTTGATACCCAGTTTCCTCGCCAGCCACATGGCATCCAGAATCGTCTGCGGAACATCCGCGTCGTCCAGAGTCGCCGTCAACATGTCCAGGTTCTCCCTCAGCGTCTCCACCGGACCCCGCGTGCTCGGCAACGGCGGTTCGTACACGTAGCTCAGCGCAATGTACCTATCCGCCGCCCTCGCCCTCACCAGGCACCTGTTCACCGAGTCGATGAGCCATATCGGGCGCCACGTGTCCGCGGGCGGGCCGGAGCAGTGGTCCCCGTGCTCGGCGTTGCACGTGTCCAGCCACTCGCGCACCCGAGCGACGGGGTTGAACTGCTGCTTCGGCCCCGCGGAGGCGACCGAGGCGCGCCGGGAAGGTAGCGGTCCACCGCCCGATGGCGGCGGTTCCTTCGCCGTGCGCGCCGTCCACGTGCTCATGAGCCGCTCCGTGATGCTCTGCCTCTTGCTGCCGCCACCGTTGAGGTCGTTGGCCGGCACGCTCTGCCGTCTGGCGTGGGCGTTGTCGGCGACGACGCTCTGGCGCTTCGCGTCTCTGAACGGCGGGCTTTCTCTGTCCCTGTCGCTGTCGCGGTGGTATTTGTCGTCCCGGTAGTACTTGTCGCGGTCCCTTGGGACGCTCCTCTCCCTGTCTCGCTCCCTGTCGCTGTCGCGGAACTTGTCGCTGTCCCTGTACTTGTTCCGGATGCGCGGACTATCCCGGTCACTATCGCGGTGCCTCTCCCGAATCCGCGGACTGTCCCGATCACTGTCACGGTGGTACCTGTCTCTGATCCGCGGGCTATCTCTGTCCCTCTCCCTGTCACCGTCCCGGTACTTGTCCCGCTCCCTCGGGATGTAGCTATCCCTCTCACGATGCCTGTCACCGCGAACGTCCCTCTCCCTGCTTCCTCTGGGCCCAGTTTGCTGCGGAGGAGTCCTCGCCAGCGGCGGCGGTGGCGGCAGATGCGGTTGCGCTTGTGGTTGCTGAGGTGGCGGAGGTGGTCCAGTCTGCTGGTGCTGCAACACCGGCCGGCGCTGTGGAGGGGGCGTAGGCGCGCTATATGCGCCAATGTCATCGCCATCGTCTTCATCGTCCGACGCCGACGACTCGGACGAAACGTCGTCTGGCACTGGCACTGGCGCAGGCGCAGGCGGTGGTGGTGGTGGAGGTGGTGGTGGCGGTGGTCCTGGTCCCTTGGCCGCCGGACCGCTGCCGCGGGCGGACTCCATCTAAAGCGTGATATGTATTGAGGGACGCAGGGCACACGTCCGAGAGTGTAGATTGCTGGCAAGATGTGATGACGAGATGAACTCCTCTATGGAAGTTTAACAAAAAAGCTGAGACGAAAAGTCACGCACGCCTCAAGGCAAAACAGACGCAGACGCAGGGAAAAACGACGTAAACACGAAGCGCCCTGACGCCAAGGTGAGGAAGGGGCGTGTGATGCAAGGTACGCCAGTCGTCAGTCGTAGTGTAGTTTTGGCGCAAGGTAAAGGTAGTCAAGCCGTGCTGTAGTCGAGCCCAAGAGCTACGATCTCCGCAGAACCGTGCGACGGCGGAGCTCCAGGTTTCTTCCCCAGGTAGTGACGAGCTTGATGTCGAGGTAGCTGCTTCACAGTGCCGATGGCCGCGACTCTGGTCCGGCGGTTTTCGGCGAGTTATCGATGGAAGCGGAATCGCAATGCGCGTTGCGACAGCGCAGATGGGAAGGAAGAAGGGTTGCGACACGCGGATCCGAGTGAGGCGACGAACCACGACGACCACGACCACGACCACAACGACGACCACGACGTGCAAGGTACCTCACGGAGCTGGAGCTGGAGCTGTAGCTGTAGCTGGGATATGAGTGGTGAATGGGAGAGTACGGAGTACATATTAGGTATCATTAGAGAGCACAACCGCCATCATCCACAAAACCCACACTACCCACCTGCCAACCAGAACGAAGCCCAGCCCAGCCCAGCCCAAACCCAAGGGAGATGGATGCGCCAGGTGCCATGGTTGTTCCTAACTGCTGAGGCTCCTACCCAAGCTACATTAACCCTGGATCTCACTATAAGGTACTAGAGTCTTCACTTACCTAGGTAGGTACCTACTTACTACCATCTAGTGTAAATAGGTAGGTATCTACTCCGTAAGGCAAGGTCAAGTCAGCCACCGCGGCCCGCTCGCTGTGCCGCAAAAGAAAAAAAGGCGAGGGAAAATCCAATCTCGATCCTCGATCGGAGTCCCCCAGCCCCCTCCATTGTCAGCACCCAAGGCGAGAGGAAATTAAACCTACGCAAAAGAGCAGGTGAGGTGTCAACCGTCAGGCACTAATTTGCGATTGACGTTGCCGTACCTGCAGGGTGGTTCCCTACCTACTACGTCCTTGCTGGCATGGCCTTGTGGTGACGTCCATCTTGACCGATTTACGGATGCCGTCTGTATCGATACTGCCCGTGCAACAATCACCACCTTCAAGCCATCCCATCCCGACATCACAGCATCTCGCCTCGATCCGTGCCTCCAGCATCTTCACTTGGCAACAACGGTCAAGCTTTGTGTGTCGGCATCAGGGCCAAGTTTAGGGCCAAGCGAGTCCGTCATGCTCACATCTATTAAAATACACTTTGCTTGCTAGTCTAACAAACAGGAAGAGGGAATCGCATTCTACCGCAGCAACAACCTAGGCAGAATCGACTCCCTCTGTCCGTCCTCCTCGCGCCCACCCTCCGAATCTCCTCTCCGCTGTTTGTCTTGCCTCGGTGACCCAAATTGCTGGCCATGGTATTTGTTGTATCAAGTGCCGTCCCGCCGTCGAAAAAAAAACCACTTGTACACGTTCCAAGAAACCCCTCCCAACACCCCAAAGTACGCCTGTGTAAAAATGCAGCAGTTTTTTTCTTCTTCTTTGCCACTTTCGTCGTCGACACTGCTGTCGTGAGGTCCCCGCCGTGGTGCGTCGCACTGCACGGGCGACCCTTGTCGTGACCTGCGTCAAACCCGAAGCAACGTCCCACTCTCAAAACACATCATTAAACATCAGCAGTGACCCAAGAACGGAAGACCAGCGGCGCCGCCGTGCTGCTACTCTCCATCGCTCCCCGCACCGTTGCTGCCGCCGTTCGCCTCCTTGCCACCGTTGGAAGCAGACGAGATCAGCCTGATCCTAGTGCCGCCAGCCGCCGCCGGTTGAGGTGTTCCGCCGCTCGCGCTCACGCTTGGTGCGGCAGAGCCTTCCTTGACACTGTCGCCTTCGAGTTCGCGCAGTTCGGCGTGCTTCTCGAGCTCCTTCGCCATGGTGTCGTGGAAGTATTTCTGCCTCACTGTTAGTGACAAGACGGAAAGCAAAGAAGCAATGGTGACCGACCTGTAGAACCACCGCGTCCTGGTACAACAGTGACGCCTCCTCGTTGTACGTTTGGCAGTTGTTAAACATCAGATCCACATCCTTGCGCATGTCGCCGAGGTTGCGGTATTGGTTCTTCTTGATCTTGACCTCGATTTGCTTCATAGAAATGGGGCTCTGGATGATCATGTAATAGTCGGGGAAGTCGCGCTTGGGAGGCAGGACTAGGAAGGGCCCGATGATGATGCGCTTGCCCGCAACCGACTCGTCGTCGTCGTCGCCCTCTTCGGGCGCCTCCGGGTCGTCCACTTCTAGACTCATCATACCATCGAACAGCGTCCTGAGGCTCGCTTGCAGCACTTGGCGTTGCTGAGGAGACACCTTGGGCGTCTCCGGTCCCGCAGACACGGACACTGCCTTGGGTCTTCCCTGAGGCCCGCGTCTCTTCTTGGCCGGCGGCTCGTCGTCACCGTCCTCCGCCTTGCGCTTGTCCTGGTTCTTGCCGCCAGGCTTACGGCCCCTCTTCTTCGGCGTCTCCACTTCTTCCGTACTGGCACGGCTGGCCGAGGGCGAAGCGTCCGCCACACTACCACCGCCCGATCTCTTGAGTCTATTCGTCTCACGCTTGTCTTTGCGGGCCTGCTTACGGGCCGCCGCAGCCTCGGGCGAGTCGTCGTCGTCGTCGACAGCCATGAGCCACTGCTCTTCCGTCAAGCCGTCGTCGTACTTGACCTTGGTGCGCTCACGAGCTCCGCGTCCAAGACTCGTCTCCTCTTGCTCCTCGACCGGGTTACCGTCGCCCAGGTAGATGTCTGGCAGTTCTTCTTCTGCCATGAGACGCGGCTTGGCCTTGGGGCCGTCGCCGTAGACGGGGTCTTTCTTCCGCTCCTCGTCAAGCTTCTGGAAGACGCCAACTTCGTCGTCGGAACGGGCCAAGAGCAGGTTCAACTCTTCGTCGTCCATCTCGTCCTGATCGCCCGTCTCGGCCATGTCGGCCGTCTCGAGGAGCGTCCGCAGCATCGCGTCACGGTCCGTCTCGGTAGACTTGTTGTCGAAACGACCGGCCTGGATGACCTTGCCGTCCATGTCAAGCTTGAACCTGGCTCGCTCCAAGATCTTTTCTTCGACCGAGTTGGAGCTGATGAGACGCAAGATACGCACTTCGTTCTTTTGACCGATGCGGTGCGCACGATCTTGGGCCTGCAGATCTTGATGAGGGTTCCAGTCCGAGTCATAAATAATGACGGTGTCGGCAGTCTGCAGGTTCAGACCCAGACCGCCAGCACGAGTGGAGAGCAGGAACATAAAGTACTCCGAGTTGGGAGCGTTGAACTCCCGCAACAGGTCGGAACGCTCGTCCGACTTGGTCGTACCGTCCAGACGAAGATACTTCATGTTGCGGTATCTCAAATAGTCCTCCATGATGTCCATGATGGCCGTCATCTGGAAGAACATGAGCACGCGGTGACCGGTCGCCTTATACTTGGGCAGGATGCGATCCAGGAACTCAAACTTTCCGGCCGTTCTCCAGAGCATGTCGTTGCTGACGTTCATGGGGTTCATGAGGTTCTCCACCTCGTCGAACACAAACGGATGGTTGCACAGCTTTCGGAGCTGCATAATCATGTTGCTCAGGCCGCGAGCACCCGTCTTGCCACCTTGTCCGTCACTAACGAGAATCTTGTTGTGGGTGACCATCTGCTTGTAGAGCTTCGTCTGCAGCGCCGAGAACTTGCACTTGATGACCTTCTCCGTCTTGTCTGGTAGGTCCTTTTCGACGTCCTTCTTCAGACGACGGAGCAGGAAGGGACGCAGCACCTTGTGGAGGCGACGAATGACGAGAATCTGCTCTTCTTCTGTGAGTTCCATCTTGTCCTGGCCACCAGTGTTGGCAAAGGGTGTGTTGAACCACTCATCAAAGGTCCTGGCCGACTTGAAGATGGTGGGCAGGGTAAAGTTGAGCATTGCCCACAGCTCGGTGAGGTTGTTCTGCAGGGGAGTACCGGTCAGGATGAGACGGAAGCGGGTGTGGTAGTACTGCTGGATGGTCGACGTCAACTTGGAGTTTTGGTTCTTCATGCGGTGACCTTCGTCGATAATCATGTGGAACCATTTGATCTTGCTAAGGATCGGACGGTCTTTGATGATGTACTCGTAGGTTGTGAGGAGGACCTGGAAGCGTCCCTGGCGAATCTTGTCTTGCTGCTGCTTTCTGGCCAGAGGAGGTCCCTTGTAGACAATCTTGCTGACGGACGGCGCCCACTTCTCGAATTCCAAGGTCCAGTTGGTCAGAGTACTGAGCGGCACAATGACGAGATACGGTCCGTCCTGCTTCTTGCGCTCGATCAAGTATGTGATGAGACTGATGGTCTGAATGGTCTTTCCGAGACCCATCTCGTCGGCAAGGATACCGTTGAGGTTGTTGTTGTACAGCGAAATCATCCACTGCAGACCCTTGACTTGGTACTCCTTGAGCTTGCCGCCGACAAGGATGTCGGCTTGCTCCGTGACTTCTTCCTTGATGCGGTGGGCAACAGCGTAGTAATCAATCTTGCGCGTGTCCTCGTCGTCGCTGTCGGCCTCGCTGGGGTCCTCGTCCTCCTCCGGGATCTCGTCGTCAAACTGCTCGGCTTGCGCCTTTCTTTGCTGGGACTTGACGGACGCAGCGAGTTGCCGCAAGAAACCGTCGGTCTGCCGGAGAAGGTGAGTGATACGGGTATCCTTGGCTTCGTCGAGCAACTTGAGATAGGCCTCCTCGTCGTTGGCCTTGAGGGCCTGCAGACGCTGCTTGGCGGTACGCTCGATCCTCTTCTGCTCTTCTTTTTCAATGTTGTAATGCTGGTTAGACATGAGCTTGCTGAGTTTCGAGGATTTGTTGCGCTGGCTGAAGGCATTTTGCTGGATTTCGTTCCGGTGTGCGGTGATGGCCTGTAAGAAGTCGATGTGTCGCTTCTTTTCGCGGTTCTCACGAATATCGCGCTGTTGCTTTTCAAGCTTCTCGGTGATTCTGGCCTCGCGAACGGTCATCTTCTTCACACGGCGGTAGCCAGAACGGTTCGTCGTCATGGCGAGGTTGTCGTAGTACATCATCGACCGGCCGATCTTGTCGCGCAGCGCGCGCTGCTTGGCGTACAGACCGAGACTCTTCATCTCGATGATGGCCTTGACCTTGGCGCTGTCATCAATTTCGACGTCTTCCTTGGCGGTGTCCCAGTGGGCGACGTTTGCAGGAGTGGCCCTCAGTTCCGCGTAGCGATCCTTCATGCGGTTGAAGACTATGACTTCTCTCTCATACCGCAGTTGTTCGAAGTCGACTCCTGTCGGGAACAATCCGGGAATGAGCTTGCGGTTCCTGCGTTGTGTGTGGTCAAAGTGGCTGATGGTCTTGCGGATCAGGTTAGGGTCACCGTAGGGAGACTTGACGGTCTTGAACGTCGGGCCCTGAACCTCTGGGGGTGCATCGGGCTTGGCCTCGGAGGGCTGGGCGGAACCTCTCGACGACGCGGCCGGGGTCGACGCGGCGGCGTTCGCAGCAGCCTCGGCGGCGATGGCCTTCCGTCGCTCGCGTTGAGCAAAGATGGCCTGCTGCATCTGCACGGGCACACCCGAGTTCTTTGTCAACAACTTGAAGGCGTGAATCTGTTGGCGCAGCAGACTGAGCTGCTGAGGATTGAATTGACCCGCACTGGGACCGCTGGGCGGAGCCGTCATCAAGGGGGAGCCAGATGCAGCAGGATTATTTGCTGCGGGAAGGGCGGAGGCGCCGAGGGCAGTCGACGATGACGGTGCCTGCGTCGACTGTTGCTGAGCTGATTGCGCGCCATTGACGGCGCCGTTCGGGCCAGCTTGTTGCATCTGCTGGCGCCGCAGGAATTCGTGTTGTTGTCGTCTCATGTTCGCCTGTGCCTGGAATTTCACGACGACCTGGTCGATCTTGATGAATTCGGGGTCGGTACTGGGCACGCCCCTGTCCTTCATCTGCTTCCATTTCTTGATGGTGTCAGCCGTCTGCATCAAACTGGCATCAAGTGGCCATCACTAAGATGCGAAGCCGTGGAGTGGAAAGCTTACGGTAAATAATTCCTGGGCCTGTTGAGGTGTGGCGGGCATGCCGGCGCCAGCGTGCTGGACGGCAGGAGCTGGCTGGACGGAAGCCATGTTGGGCGGCGTAGTGAATGCAAATCTATTGACTGCTCGAATCTCTAGAGATGCAAATATTACCTCGCGCGCATTATCATGCAAAGGGACTCGTGTAGTTGAGCAAGTGGAGCCGTGTTAAAGGTTGGTCGCGGTGGGCTCGTCGCGAAAAGAGAGACTAGAATGCGAACGATGGCAACGACGGAAAATAAGGCGCGTCGTGGTCCGGAGGACAAGTTGGGGACCGTCGGCGTTGGGGTCGGGCGTAGGAAGCGCGATGCCGTAGACGGAACGG
The DNA here is from genome assembly GCA_004366825.1 of Colletotrichum spinosum. Lineage (NCBI taxonomy): Eukaryota > Fungi > Ascomycota > Sordariomycetes > Glomerellales > Glomerellaceae > Colletotrichum > Colletotrichum spinosum. The sequence goes on from QAPG01000492.1 coordinate 10,624, forward strand.
AGACACGTCGGTCGCGTAGATGGAGTTCACCGAGATGGAGGACGGAGGGCTGCCGCAAAAGTAACGAGATGCGGTGCCGCGAAGCGTGGGGAAAAAACACAGGTGGAAGGGGGATTCGCAGGTGAGGCGAAAAAAAGCCTGTGTTTTTTTGGGGGGGTGCAAAAGGCGCGGCGTCGGGGGGTTGCCTCGAGCGAAAGCGCGACGGAATCGCGTGCAAAGTTGTGTGGGAGGCTTTTCGAGATGGGTGTCGATGCCGGTAGAGGGGGTTTGGCGATTTTTCGATGCGCGCGGTTCCGGTTGAGATGGAGAGGTGAGGACAACGACAAGATTCATTGATGGTTGGTGCGGTCTGTGAAACGCGGTCCCCGTAATTCTCAGCACAGAAAGAAGTTGATGCCTGAGGCCTTTGGAGCTAGTCTGTTTATGTACAAGCGAGAAACGCTCGGACCATCTTTTTCCATGATCCACCGCAGGCAGGCACTGGGCCATGGTGGCTTGTTGACTAGCTGGCCAATCAACGGATTCACCATGCGGGGACTACGCTGTGTGTTCTCACTGTAGACTCTGTGCTCCGAAGATGCCTAAACAGACGGACAGGCCTTGGACACGCCTGTATCGGCAACTACAGCTTGTCAGATCCACGCCGCTTGGCATCTGGCCTCGCTTGCAGCTCCTGGACTACGGCGTAAAGAGTACGTGGCTAAGGTTATGGCTAAGGCAAGCCGCTGAATGTCAGTTGGGGGATGGAATGTCACCAATGTGCTGGAGGCGCGTCATCTCATTCCACCTCCAATCAATCCTCCGGTCGCAGTTCGCAATTGTTCATGCTTGCGACCCTGACGCTAAGGGACCCTGGGCCTGGCAGGATGAGCTGGCCGCAGCGGAGACTTCCACCTGCAAGTCACGGTGCCTTGCGTGTCGCCCTATCTCTGGACTGATGCTCCCGCTTCCAATGAAGCTAATTTGACAGATGAACAAGTGGAGAGGATGCCCTTGAGAGCGAGCATCGTGGCCACAGTTCGTCATTTCCGCCTCAAGCAACCTTGATCTTCTGGGTCCAAGTAGCCAGCCAGCCAGCCAGCCACCAGCCATCCACAATCGACAGTGCCCTTGCAAATGATTCAACAACGGCAATGCCCTTCACCTCCATCGTGAATTGATGTTCCCCCAACCCCGAAGTGGTATCCTCCTCAACATCGCCTCATCGCTTGGCCTTCTTTTTGTCGGGTCCTTCTTCTTCGTCGCTAAGGTCTGCATACTGCGTCACAGGCTGCGTCTCCTGCCACGCAGCAGTAAACATCGGGTCCTTCTTGGCGGCGTCTGCGTACTTGAGCAGGGCCTCGCGCGGATCTTCGTGAAGCATTCGGGCCAGTGGGATGTTATCTTTGATGTGGTCCTTGTCGGGTTGGTTCCTCATGAAGGGTGTCTGCTCGAGGACTTCAGGTCGCCTGGGATCTCTAGACTTGCCAGACGCAGTCACTCCGCCTGTCCGCCTACCGCCCATGGCGCTTCCAGGCGTGATGATGGCGTCGCCCGACATGCCTGCCGACATGTCTGTTGTTCGTGAGGAATCGTCGTCGATGTGACGCTTCTTTGGTGCTCGAGACATGACCTCGACAGCGCCCCGACTAGACATTGTCGGGTTGTACAAGACGTGCGTCTCTCCGTTGGCCGATCCAGTAACGATTTGGTTGATCTTTGGGTGCCAGTTCACCGTAATGAGAGGCGCCCCTGGGGTGATGGGCGTGACGTGCTCGGGGCGCAGGTTTCCGGGGTTCAGAATGTGCAAGTCACCGGTCGCTGATCCTGTCAGGATGCTGGTCGAGTTGGGCGAGTATCGAATGTTGCTCATCGGGAAGTGATCCGACGTCGACGCGTGGTCGACCGTGACAAGCGGCGTCTTGAACTTTCGCGTATCCCACAGCTTGATGGTGTTGTCTCCTCCGCGGGTAACGACCATTCGGCCGTCGGACGAGATGTCGATGCCTCCGGTCCAGGTGCCGGGTTTGTGCGCGTCCCGAATCTCGGCCGTGGGTCGCGAAAAAGGACTGTTGCCGCTGTACATGACCAGGGTGCCGTCGAGCGCGGCAGCCACCAGCACGCTGTTGCCTCCCTGTACCGGCGAGCCCCAAGCCACGGCAGTCATCCTCGTTCGACCGGCGGATCCCGCAGCCTTGGACTTGAAGACAATCACGTCTCTCTGGCTGCGCTTGTTGTTGACGTCCCATATTCTCAGGGTGCTGTCGGTGCCGGCGGTGACGCAGAGGTTCTTGTCGGCGGGGTGCCAGGTCCCAGTGGTGACCTCGGAAATGTGGCCCTTGGTGTTGTTCATGTCTCGCAGATACATGTCGCCCTTGACAAACTCGGTGACAATGTCGCCGTCCCTCGACATGATCTTCGCCTGCGGGTGTGCCGACACGCAGAGAAAGACACTTCCGGAGAGGGGGTTGAACTCGACGTGGTGGATGGGGTGCGACTCTGCGCTTGCCGCGGCGGCCTTCGTCTCCCAGGGGTCGACGCTTCGGAACGCACGGAGTGTGCTCGGCGTCATGGACGCGAAATCGTGCAGGTTAATCTTGCAGTCGAGGGATGCCGACACAAGTCGGCCGCCAGCCGGGTCCAGCGTGACCGTCGTGACGGCTCTTTCGTGGGTCTTCAGGACCAGCTCGTGGGAAACGGGATAGTCGTCGCCATCTTCCGAGTCGTCCGAGTCGGAATCGGAGTCGCTGTCACTGTCATTGTCTGAGTCGGACTTCTTCTTGCTCTGACCAGTTGCTTGCGGACCTGCAGATCCTTCTCTGGAGGCCTCTACAGAGGGTTTCTCCGCGACTCTTCGGCTTCGGTCGATTTGTGCGGCAATGTTGGCCTCCTTTGACTTCTTGCCAAACGAAGCCGGAAGGAAGGCGCGCATAGGGTCGTCCTCGGCGAGCTCAGGTGCCTCGACCACGAAATCGTCGTCGTCACTCATTTCGGCGGTTTTGGTGGGGTGAAATGATGTGTGGAAGGAGGACAAGTCCTGAGTGGAAAAAGGCCACGGGGGCGCAAGGTCTAAATCTATTCGGGTGACTGGGACTGTATCGACCAAGTAGAGCGAGCGAAAGATGGGGTGATGTCAGGCGGGAGCCGTTGGGCAAGGGTCCTCACATGAGCGAAAATTGGCCTTGTCGATGGGCATGGCGTCGCTACCTTCCACCACAGTATACAAAGAACATACTTGTACATGTCAACAGTATCTGTAGACCTCTGTCTCTCAAATACCTCGAACGCCACCGTCGTTTTCTTGAAAGCCACTGGACGAATCCACCGGAAATGCCGTGGCACTCTCTGCTAGCGTGTTTATTTGCTATTTTGTTTCTCACAGCTCAGGTTCCCCATGATTTTCGATGTGTATCTAGAGGTACCTACTCTTCATCCTCCGCATAGTGTACTCGCATGAACCCAGTAATGTGGATGGAGTACGTGATCTGCGAATCCCTGAACCTCAGAAACAATCTTCATCTCGATACCGCCGAGGCACGCCACGGGTAGCCTGTAAACGATTTGCTTTTTACCCCTCTACTGGCTTTTCTTTTCCTTGTCCTCTGCAATGCTCTACGCTATGTTTTCATCGCAGCGAAGACGTCTACATACGCATACGACGCGCATCACTTGCGACCCAAGGCTGTGCTCGAGCCATCAGAGACTGGCCCTTGTAAAAGCTCCAAGAGGGCCCAGGCGCATTTCGGAGCAGGTGATTACAGGCTGTACGCTTGCCCCACGGAATTGGGTGGCCAAGATCATGTAATTTACCCTACAAGTACGGAGTACTGCACCCAAGCTTGACCGAGGATCAGAAAGGCAGTGTTTGTGTCATCCGACTACCTAGGTGAGTAGCAGCGTCTCGGGTGCTGAAAGATGGCTCTCATCGACGGTCTCTGCGTGTCTGGTACTAGCTCTGCTCGATTCGCATCGCCATTCGGCGTAGCAATGAATGGTTTCCCAAGTCTTCACCACCTTGTTTGATGATTCTTCCTCAACTGCTTTGACCACGTCGACGACCAATCTGACTCTTAGCTGTTTGCCCTTCCCCGTTGTCATTTCTCATCCCAAGTCTTGCTCCAACAGAAGGAGTATCACTTGTATAAAAGGCGAACAGGAGCATATTGAGTAATGGCAGGCATCTGAATCCATACTAGGTCTCTAGTTGACCACAATGGACTATTCTCATACCTTAACAATCTACGCCGCAGCCGCTAACCGCTTCAATTCTTCCACTTCATCCGCGCCTGAACCTTGAGTCTCTCCGGCACAACCCCCTCCCTCTCTGCCGTGATGTTCCACCCAGGCAAAGACTCGGCCTCCAACGCCCTCAACGTCGCCTGCTCCACCAAGCTGTACTCGCTCCCGTCCGTCCTGTCGAACCGGTGCGGCTGCCTCAGCGAAACGGGCGGGTTCGTGATGACGCGGAGCCTGCGCAGCGGGTTCCGCGAGGCGCTGTGCAACATCAGGGGGTGCAGGAGGTACACGTCCCCGACCTCGCCATGAGCCTCGACGAAGTCGTCGCAGCCCTTGGCGAGGTTGTTGAACCAGTCCAGGTTCTTCTCCCTCGCAAAGTCGGGATGCCCTCGCGGTTGCATCCGAGGCGACACGCCCTCCGGGTGATCTCGCAGGTGTCGGGCGACTTTCGCCATGGCCTCGGGGCAGATGCACGTCCCGCCGCCGCCGGGGACAATGTCCGTGAAGAGCGGGATCACGAGCAGCCCCTGCTCGGGGGAGTCGAGGTAGTGGACGAAGAAGTCGCCGTCGACGTGCCACCTGCCGAGGTCCCCGGGCGACGGGTCCGCCCCCGCGTGCTCCTCGCTGCCGAGGCTCACGATGAGCGAGTCCCGCCACTCCTTGGACTCCGGGGCGACGCGGTCCTCGCCGCCGCAGAGCTCGCAGATGGCCGCCCAGGCCCTCGGGGAGAACTCGGAGCAGTCGAAGCTGCGGTGGTGCGGCATGTTGGTGAGGGCCTTCCACGTCGCCTTGTCCGTGGGGTCCGCGCCCAGGCGTGTCCAGACGTCCTTGGTCACCCAGTCGGCTTGTTGTTGCGTGAAGCAGTGGCTCAGCCTCAGCCAGCCGTTGGCCCTGAAGTGCTCTTTCTGACCTTCGGTGAGGGGTTCGGCAGCAGACATGTTGTGTAGTTGAGAGACGTGTCCGTGAAGTTTGGCGACACCAAGCAGGTGAACCAACCCATCGCTGTCAAGAGCTGTCGAGGTTCATATAAGAACCCCCGCACTTGATTATCAAGCCAAGATACCTACGAAGCATCTCTATGTTCCTGTGCGGGGGATGCATTGCCTCTTCATCACCGTTGATGGAGACGTTGCTCCGATTGGGCGACTGTCAACAGTTTCATGGCCGGATCTCGCAGGGCGTGCAGCTACGCGAAGGTCCGAACTGTTGGTTGGACATCACGAAGCGGGCCTGTCGAAGAATGGCATTGCAAAGGCGACATTGGGCAAATCAAGCCTTGGGGGCCATGAAGACACCTGCAGCTAGGAGATCCCGATGCCGGCTAAATGGAAGCCCGACGGGGCTTTCGTAGGTTACCCCACACCAAAATGCCAAACAGTTGCCTAGCAGTGACCTTTTCCAACGGCTAAAGTCCATTGAGGCATCATGGATGTTGTTGGTCTATTGCAAGTGCAGCGCAGATATCAGCTGGACGTAGATTGGCTGGTCTGCGTGTCTCCGGTTCCTGCGAGCTTCAGGCAATTGGCAACAAGGCCATGTGGAAACGCAGCCGCAAAGTCAATTGCGTTATATTGATCTAGATTCGTGCGAACGTCGACCGAGATACCGATACCCGGGATGCTGTTGCTTTCCTGTTGTCTCCATTTGTGGCTGTATCCATCTGTGGCATAATTATCAGTTGTCGTTGAGGCGCGGCCTTATCGATAAGGAAATAGAAGTTGGCTGCTTCAAGTCGCAGCACCAACTGACCTCGCCTGCTTCACTCACACTACCTGAACAGGAGCTAAATTACTCATCAAAACCTATCAAGATGCCACCCGATCCAGTAATTGACGACGAAGAGTACGAATCCTCCCAGGATTCCGACTTTGCGCCCGACGACGACGCCGCCGCCGCAGGTGCCGACTCCGAAGCGGAAGACTCCGACTCCGAAGCGCAAGCGGAGGCAGCATCATCCAAGCGCAAACGCGATGCGACCGCCGAGGAAGCAGACGACGCGGGCTTCGAGAACTCGGGAGACGAGGCGCTGATCAAAAAGGCCAAGAAGAAGAGGAAGAAGACCAAGGGCGGCGATGGCGAGGCTGCCGCGGACGACGAGGGAGGCGAAGGAGGCCTGGTCAAGACGCGGAGCATGCGCGCTGCAGAGTGAGTCGACGCGAACACCCACCCCTCCCCAGCACAATCTCCCCGAGCTGACGATTCCCGCCGCAGAAAGGAAGAACGCAAAGTAGCGGCCGCGTCGGGTCCCGTGACCGTCGACGTCGACGCCATCTGGGCGCAGATGCTCGCAGGCCAAACGCCAAAACCACAACAAACGGCCGACGCCCCCGCCGAAACCGCCGCTGCTCCGGCGCAACCCGCCCCCTCCTCCAAGGAAACCGAATCCCCGGACGTGGTCCGCATCAAGCGGACGTACAACTTCGCCGGCAAAGTACAGACGGAAGAGAAGCTCGTCGCGCGCGAGTCCGCCGAGGCGAAGCTCTACCTCGCCTCCCTCGGCAAAAACGGCGCTGCCCCGCCCGCCGACGCCGCCGCAGACGGACCCGACGAACCCAAACGCGCGCTCCGCAGAGCCTTCCGCTCCGCGTACGAACCCGTGTTCGAGATGGTCGGGCCCCGATCCGACCTCAACCTCGGCGTGACGATGCGCATCAAGGCGCGCGAGTCCAAGGAGGCCAAGAAGCTCAACACGGTGCAGAAGAGCAAGATGGACTGGGCGGGCTACGTCGACCAGGAGGGGCTCAAGGACGAGCTGGAACTCGCGGGCAGGTCCAAGGAGTCGTACGCTGGGAGGCAGGATTTCCTGGCGCGCAGCGAGGCGAAGAGGGAGGAGGAGGCGAGGCGGGCGCGGATGGCGGGTCGTGTGGGATGACGGGCGTCTTCTTTCTGGATATGAGATGGATTCGGCGTTTAAAGATTGTATTATGAGACCAAAGATACCCCTACACATTCTCAGACCCAGAGGAGTTATAACTCCACGACACGCGCGATCCTTTTTCTCCTACAACTTGGCAGCCTCGCTCGGCGGCAGGATGGCAATGTCCTGATACGGCACGTTCAGATACTCGTACACAAAGTGGAACCTATCGCTGCCGAAGAACGGCTCCCCCTCGCCCTCTTCGTTGACAGCCCATATCCACGGCGCCCCGAACGCGCCGCGGTCAATGGCCTCCTGCGTCGTCTTCTTCACCGCATCCTTGATCTCCTGCGTCGCGGCGCCCTCCACGATCCGTCTCACGTCGGCTTCCGCGAACAGCTTGTCGTCCGCGCCCGGGGGCGGCGGGTACTGCCTCGGCGCGTCGGCCAGGATCCCGACGAGCGCGTCGGGCCGCGTGACGTTGTGGTTGGGCGGCTCCCAGAAGCTGCGTAGCAGCCAGTGCCAGGTCGTCTGGTAGACGGCGTCCGGGTAGTGCTTCTTGACGAAGTGCAGGGCGCGCAGGGGGAGGACGGTCATGCTGCGGTCCATGAAGTTGGGCGGCGTCTGGATGCCGGGGAGGCCGGCGCGGACGGCGGCGCGGCGGGCGTCAAAGGTGCCGTAGGTTGCCTTTGCGGGGAGGCTCCACGGGGGTTTGTTGCCTGTTGGTTGTTTTAGAGAGTGGATGCCGGAGCAGAGGTTTGATGAAGTTACCTGAGGCTGCGTTGATGGCGCCGAGGAGGACGGGATGGAGTCTGAGAGAGTCTTGTAAATGATTGCTGGGGCTAGACAGGGAGATGGATCACGAACTCGACTTGCACGCCATGCGCCGCGAGAAGGTCCTTGTTGTTTAACAAGTGGTAGAAGGCTATGTAGCTATAAAGCGAAGCTGGATCCGTCCATCAGCGTGTTGACCTGCTCTCGCGATGCGTATGGGTCCTTACCAATGTCAATGTAGACATCCATCTTGCCACCCATCTTGGCGGGTTCAGTGTCGTGTCAAAACTTGGCTGGGGATTCTGATCAGTAATTCATGCGAGGATTCCAGAAGCGAGGCGATAGTCGATGTCGCAATCGGCCTTTGATGCGTGTTAAGTAGGGCGAGGAAGTTGCACGAGGTGAGGTTGAGCCACGTCGTGTGGAGAACCTCGGCACTGCTACAAATCTGGGGTAACTCCCAGTGACATTCGTGATCAGTAATACAAACCGCATCTGCCGAGTCCGACGATACGCCAACCTCGTGAAGTTTGGATCTCTGTCTGAACTCAATGACTGGGAACACTTCCAGCGCCTTGAAACTTTTCTCTAGTCTCCCAGCTTACCGTGATCGTCCATCTTGCCGTCTCTGCCTCCACCATCACCACCACCACCACCACCACCACCACCACCACATCTAGTGTCAACAATGGGAGAACCAAAGCAAGTGGCCCTCGTAGTCGGCGCCTCGAGAGGTATCGGCAGACAAATCGCCATTGACCTTGCAAAGAACGGCTATGCCGGTACGCTCTCCCTCAGACCCGACGCCGTCCCCATCTAACACGTCTCAGTCGTCGTCGCCGCAAAGTCAACCAGCGACGCCTCCAAAACCACACCGTTCCCTCCCAACCCCAACTCGTCGCAGTCCACAATCAGCACCGTGGCCCGCGAGATCCAAGAGGCAGGCGGCGTCGCAACCCCCATCGCCGTCGACGTCCGCAACCCAGACGACGTGTCCCGCCTCGTCGCCCAAACAATCCAGGTCCGTCTCCCACCACACACACCTCCCGGGCCTCCCAAACCCCCCCCC
>QAPG01000493.1:0-19810 GCA_004366825.1 Colletotrichum spinosum
ATTTTAATTATTATATATACTAATTTATATCTACTTTATAAATATTTTGTAAAATTTAGTATTACTAAGGAAAAACGCTTTATGATTAATATTATAGTATTAAGGTAATTATATAAATATTATGAGTTTTACGAAGTATAGTAGATTAATAGAAATAATAATATTGCTAATACTTTTATAATAAGTATACTAAACTATACTCTTAAGTGATTTATTAATTCGAATTATATAACTATTTGAATAGAAAGATAAATAACTTAAGTAGAGTAGATAAATAGGTATTTAAGTGTTATTAAGGTAAAAGGTGTAGATTGCTAAAGGTACTGTTTTTTGTATAAATAGATAGGTATTAAGGTATATAGTAAAAAGAAAAGTTATTAGTATTGGTTATACTATACTGTAGGGTATATGGTAACTATATGTATTACTATATATATAGTAGTATACCTTCTGCGCTTTATTAGTAATAGGTATTTAGTACTTAGTACTAGCTATAGTTAAATGCGTGGTAATTAGTAAGTAATTATTATGCTAGATCTAGAGTTTTATGTGGTGCTATATGTTATATAATGTAATAAATAAATAACTAGAATACCAGTTTGTACCTATACAGCAAGATTACATATAGCATATATTACCCTCCGGATTAACTAATAACTAGCTATAGTTAAATGCGTGGTAATTAGTAAGTAATTATTATGCTATAGATCTAGAGTTTTATGTGGTGCTATATGTTATATAATGTAATAATAATAATAACGAATAATTAGAATACTAGTTTGTACCTATATAGTAAGATTACGTATATAATGTATTACCCTCTAGATTAATTAATAAAATAATTATTATTTTATATAATATTTAAAAAGTAAAAGAAATAAAGTTCTAATCTAAATAAGATTAATTATATTAATAGTTTTTATAAAAGAAGATTTTAAATTTTATGAGTTAAAATATAAGTATATATCAATTCTTTTTAATATAATAAATTATTAATATACATATATATATATTACATACTTTTTTCTTTTATATATAAAAGTATTCAACTCTAAGTAGTATGTTTATTTACTATATAGAAACTTAGTTCAGCTTAGAGCTAGTATAATTATCTAGAGGAGTTGAAATAGATATAGATAACTCTACTGGCTAGTGTAATAGATCTGATCTTGTCGCCTATAGTCGATCCGACCTCGTTGACCTTTGATTTATTAACAAAGCTCACCCGCAACTTCCTGTCAATCACCAACCACCCCTATCATCCGATCGTGGCTTTCCATTACTATCCGTTACTATCCATGTGCGCAGGCGGGTGTGAACCTATTGTTCTTCATTGTTTCTCGCCATACCGGTGATATACCCATTGGCTGCCTGCTTCGTGACCCAAATTTCTGACAAAAGCTTACATTGAGCCACCACCGATCAGGCATTTGCGCAGTCTACATACGGAATCTTGCAACCATTCATAATACACACTGGAAGCCGCCACCACATTGCCAGGGTCGCAAGACGTCAGCAACGGGCAGTCTTTGTCCGCTCGGCAAGCACACATCTTTGGAGGTGAACATACTCTACAAGATACCTACCGCTGCTGCATCTCCTCCTCCATCCCAGCACCCGGCCCTAGAGTCTTCGGGTTCCCAACCTTTCCCATCCTGAGCCCTGTTCGCGCCGTCTGGAGCTGTCCAGCAGGCTCAGTACTCAGGACACATCGTCCGCTTTAAATTTGCTGTATCCGGTTCATCAATCGCAGCACCTAAAAACTCCCTTCTTACCACCGTCTACGGCCAGCAGTAACCAAACCTTTAGCTCTTCAGCCGAATTTGTTCCTATCGCAAGGCGCGCACATCGGCGCAATATTAAGGGGACGCCTGACCGAAAAAGACGACGACACCGAACGACCGCCAGCATACTCGGAGGGACCAGTTCCACTCCAGTTTTTCACTTATCTGATGGCTACTGCCGGTGGTACTTCGAGTATCATTACTCAAGTACAGCAGGGAGGCCCTCCCATTAATACCATAGGAGGTTGGTACTACCTTGCGTTGCGCTCACAAAGTATCTACTGACTTGTGGCAGATGTTGGTGCCGACGAGACAATTGCCATGGACCTTCGGTAAGACATGTCGACGGTGTCGTGCCGGGCTGGCTGACAGTAAGATTTCTAGCGGGACCAGGTTTGTGCTCTCTAGGGATGAACTTCTGACTCTGCCAGAGTTCGTTCTGTTGTCTTTGTTTCCGAATGGATTGTTTCCTGAGGGTCATATGGGCAGTTTCTCGGATGGCGACGCGGTTCAAGTGGATGTAAGCTTTCGCGTCTTGATAACAGTCCCGTGTTGACTCGGCAAAAGTACGACCCCGCTTCGCTCCAGTACATGCTGGACTTTTTCCGAAAAGTAGCGCAGTCCATACCGGCTGAGCCGTCGCCCGGTGCCTCGCATGATAACGATCCTGCCTCCGGCGAAGGTATCAATCCGAAAGATGAGTCTTCGAAGCGCGCCGGCATCATCGTCTTGCGAGAAGACCTGGACTTTTACGTCATCCCCCCTCGGCCGGAAATATCCCAGCCAGAGATGATGGAGGTCAAGAGGGCAGCTGGCAAAGCATTGCTTCGGCAAGACGGCATATTCTCGGGTCTCAAGCGGAGTGACGAGCCTGGTACCACAGAGGCTCATCTGATTGAGATGCTGACTGCAGGGTGAGGATTTCTCAGGCATCCGAACGTGTGCCACGTACGTCTCGCTGACGTACAGTGTAGCGGATTCAACCACGATGACAGCTGGGGCCATAGGGCGGGGGAGCCGAACAAGGTAGTTGTCTGCAGCCTTGCCTTGGCGCGTTTGCGTAGTGACATTCGTGCCAACGATATGAATAACAACGCTGTCGGCATGGCGCAGAAGCTACTTCTCTTCTGGCGAAAGCCTGCCCGGCGTTGCTGGTGGGAGGGTGTCGAGCTGGAAAACATTGACGGTGTGCAGGGGAAGCTCAAGGTGTGGATTAGACGCGTATGGACTTTGGAGATGAGCGTCATTGGGCTTCGTTGAAGCTCTCTGTGGCCATTGTCATCACTGGTTGATGGCGATGATTCGGGTCTTGATAACGCAGCGTAGTACCACGGATGGTTTTCTTCCGTGCAGCTATTTAGTTAGTAACGAAATTTCGATTGGGAGTCTGCAAACGAGACCAAGTAATACCGCACAGCTGTCAACGACACTCGTAACACATGAGACTTGTAAAAGCCATTAGCTGCGTTCGCTTGTAGAGGCTCACACTGCGAGCTTTAGGCGTACTCGAAACACATTGACCACTATTGTGCAGTCGGCAGGACGTCAGGACGGTGAGCTGGCATATCAGCGACTCCGATACGTCAGTCTAGTGGCGCCGTAAGCCTCGTGCATCACTGCAAATGGACTCTCCGGCTACAATATTCCCCAAAATCTAGGGTTTCAAAGTTGTGCTGTTCCGCGAAATTCTTGAAGCACACGCTTGACACAGGAAGAATATAGAGGCGCTATAATACACTATGCGCATCTTAAGAGAACGGGGAGATCAGTCTCATCCAAGCGATTCAGTCATTGTCGTTGCAGGAGCAGGTCAAGAATCGTGTTCCGGGTCTTCAGGTGTAGTCAACCCAAGGACTCGGCAACTTAGTGACTCAAGGTATGCTGGAGATTAGTGGCACATGAGAGACATACAACTCTCCCCACAAGCGATTGGAAAAGAGCACTCAAGGTCAATCAAAATATGACCTGTCTGTGACCTCATTTTCCGTAAATGCCTTGCTCGCGACGACCGAAACCTCATCACCACTTTATTCCTCGATGCTCTTGACGCATTCCCAGTCACCCCTGAGGTTTTCCTTCCACAAAGACACTTTATTGTCTCCCCCGCTCACGGCAAGCACATTGCCACTCAGCGACCAGCTAACACGCCAAACGGGGGCATCGAAATCGAGAACACAGCAGCTCCACTGTGGTCCTGTTGGGTCCGATGCCCAGATACGTACTGTTTTGTCCTGCGATGCAGAAGCAATGTAAGACTTCTGCAGGACGGTCGGAGACCATGAAACATCCCGGACCCAATCTGTGTGGCCTGCAAGCGGTTCCAGCTCCTGTTTGTAAGACTGAGACACGCTGTCGAAGGCCCAAATCTTGAGTAAATTGTCGCAACCGCCGGTCACAAAGCGCCTGACGCCAGCCGAACCTGGCCCGGGAGCGCTGCTGATGATGCTTCCGGATGCCGTAGCAGGTGCCCAGGACACGGAGTTGACACCAAGTCCATGTGCCGGGAAGGTGACGTGATCGAAGCTATTGTCGCGGAACTCGAGGACGCTAACGTTGCCATCTGAGGAGGCACAGGCGAGTAAACAGCCCGATTCGTGTGGTGACCAAGAGACGATGTTGACCGAAGCCTTGTGCAACGCAAAATCGAATATCTTTTGCCACTGGTTGCTCTGTTCCCTCCAGATGAAGACCTTGCCATCGTAACCGGCCGAGGCTAGGATATTGCCGTATTTAGGGTGCGCCCATGAGATACACCAGACAGCGCCGTCATGCCTGGGGAATGATCAGCAAAAGAACAACTGTATCCTCCGCGAAGGCAGAGAGGGCTATGCACCCTTTCAATGTCTCAACAAGCCGCTGCGACTCGCCTTCGATCTCGAAGATTTTGATGGTCCTATCACTCGAACACGTCGCAAGTCGACGGCCAAAGTAGTCGAGAACAGCATCATGCTACACAGAACTCACTGATCAGCTCGACAGGAACACCTCCTCCGGTATGACTCACACAACCGGTTTAGTAAATGACTGTAAGATAAGTGTAAATGGAGGCGTTGAACATACGATCATGTCATCATGACCGGAATTGGAAATAACCTGCACCGAAGTCTAGGATCGTCAGCTTTCGAGATAAAGCCATCAATGGGCGCGGTATATGAACCATTGGGGTAGCTGGAAGACTTCCGACAGAACGCGACGTTGTCTTCAAAGAAGCCGGTTTGTTGGCCAGCCGAGAGTATGGCACAAAAAGTACGCGTTGTGCGGAATGTTGGGTGCTGTCCGTTGGGGTGGATGTCAGTCACAGGTAACTCGCTGAGGGAGATTGTCTTGCGGATAGTGAGTTTTGGGACGATGGCAGGTGGCCTGACTTGGGCAACGTGAGGGTTATCAGGCAGGCGGTGAGGCCGAAGAGCTCAACATCAGTTGTACACACTTCTTGTATAAGTGGTTGCTATTGGGGATAAGTTATTTTAAAAGGCAGATTTTATACTGATTAAACCTTAAGTAGCTAGTAATACTTCTATAGACTATGTTGTATTTAGGCAACTTGAAATAAAATGATAAATAATATATAAAGTTATATTAAATTATATTAGAATATATTGAATCTTTCTTTTAAAATTATACGTTATGAGTAGAGTTACTCTAATAAATAATAACTATTAAACTAATATAAATAATAAAAAAGTTTAATATTTTTAAACTAGAATATTTACTATAAATATTATTATTTTTCATCTTAAAAGACTAATTAGTAATATAATGAATAATGTATTATTTGGAAAGAAATTAAGACTTATTATTTATAAAATTATTGTAAGATTTGGATAATTATATATTAAACTAGTAATATGTAATTAGTAAAAGGTCTAACGTAATTAATAACCCTTACTATATATAATTAATAGGTAAATCTGCTATATAATATATATTATTAAATATGTCTATATATATTATATAAGACTCTATTTTAAATACTTTAAATAAGGTAGAACCTATAGAAGTAATACTAGTACCTAAGGTTTAATCAATATAAATACTATTTCTCGAATATATTATCTCTAATATATTTCTCTAGCTTTAAGGGCTTCCTTTTTAGACTAGCTTTCAAAATTATATTAATTAAACTTTCTATTTATATTTCATAAGAGACTCTTCTTTTAGCTTTTTTATTCTTATTCAATCTCTATTCTTATAATGAGAAGAACAGTATTATTTATAGGCTATTTAAAAATCTTTTATTCATTAGAAGATATCTTAGATATCTTAGTATTTCTAATATTTGCAAGTTACTTTATTTACTTTTATCACTACTATAATTTAAGACTTATAATTCCTAATTAATAATTAAGAGTCTTACTATATTTTTTCAATATTAGAAAGATTTGTTATAGTTTCTTTTCTTATTATAGTTTCAAATAGTTTATTTAGTCTGTCATATTAATTTATATAGCAAAATAATAAGTTAGTAATTTTGAAAGAGACTTTATAAGGCTATTAAGTTTAAAGTCTCTTAAAAATATATAATTAATTTTAAAATATGTATATTAGGCTTCTTATTATAATTTATTATTATAAATCTTTACATATTCTTACTTTATATATAATCATATTGTTTTCATAATTATGAAATATATTATGTATTAATTATCGGATAAATCTCTTCTTTTTAAGCTTTTGCTTTTAGATAGAGAATATTTAGTATCTAGCTAGGACCTATATGCCAACTTACCTTCTACTGATAGCTATAGCTATAGTTACTTTAGGTCTTTAAATATTACATAATAACATTATACTGATAGTATATAATAATACAATATGTTTAACTTTCAATTATCTTACCTAATAATACTATTTTAAGTTTTCCTAACTACTAGCTAATAATTCTAATAGATTTCGAAATATATATCTTTTAGAATAAAGTAATACTTCATAAGCTACTTCTCATATACATTTGAAATATTTAGAGTTATTATCAAATACTTTATTTTTAAGTATTAGATTCTATTAAACTAGTAATAATTAACTAGCAAAAGGTTAAGGGGAATCAATAACTCTCAATTATCAAAGAATAGATTTTTTAGAGTAATATCTGAGAATAGTAATAATATTATTATAAATAGTAATAATAATAAGAAGTTTAGGTTTTATAAGAAGTAGAGAACTTTATAGTATTCATATCTAAATAGAAGTTATTTTTAGAAATATTAACTTGGTATTATGTAAAGCTTTTAGCTTTATTATACTGAGGCTACTAAATAGTCTATTTATTAAATACTCTAATATGATAATCAAATTTATTTAGAATATAAATAATAAACATAGTATAACTTTAACTCTGATAGCTAGTTATATATAATAAATAGAGAATATAGAGTTATAAGAGTAATAGAAAATACTGAAGCTTTTATTTACTTAAATTAAGTTATTAAGATAAATATTAATAATAGTTAAATAGCTAGAATTCTAATATTCTTCTTTAAAGTATATAAGGTAAATAAGTCCTTTATAGCTTAAAAATAGTAGAAACTCTAAAACCTATATAAGAGAAGTAGAGAAATTTTAAAAGATTAAAATCTAAAAACCCTAAAGTCTAGGAAAGATTTAAAAGAAAAGACTGAAAAGATTAGAGAAGGAATCAGGAGATATTAGAAAGAACTAAAACTAATAAGGCATTAAAGGAAAGCATTAATCCTCCAAAATAAACCTTTAGAACTATTTCTTTTATAAGAAAGTTAAATATTAAAATTATTCTATTCAATCCTCTGAGTAATATTATTAAATTTAGCTCGACTTAAAAGCTTTATTAAAGGATTAGTAGTATTACTATTTATATTAATATAATAGAGATTAATCTAATTATCTTAAAGAAAATCTTTAATATAATAATGATAGATATCAATATACTTAGTTTCTTTTATAGAATTTAGTATTTCTAGTAAGCTTTTTAATTAATTAATTATTTGGTTACTTTTGCTCTATACCTAGAATAGTATCTAAGCTTTTCACTTCATAATTATGGATTTAACTATACAATTTACCTAATATTAGTATTTATATTGATACTAGCTTACAACAAGTTAAAATAGTAATAGAATTACTTATTATTATATATTATACCCCTAGTTCTAATATTTAATTCTATAGTAGTAGAAGACTTTATAGTAATAACTTATATAAGGAAAGCCTTATTAAAGCTAAGGCTTAATATATATAGCTAAACATAACTATTAAAGTTATAAGAATAAGAAGCTTTTTGAATCTCTTAAAAATAGGATAAAATAGAATACTTATACAAACGAAGTATTCTATAATCTATTGCTTTTCTATATTTATATTTTTATAATAGAAGTAAAATCTCCTAAAAGTCTATATAGCTATTTATAAACAAAGTCTTATAAAAGAAGTATAGAAATATCTAGTTATAATTATTATAGCTAAAACTATTACTTTATTAGAATAAGTCTTCATAAAATCATCTGAAGTATTATAGTTCATACTTAATCTATAGATATTTAAAAGAATATTATCTAGTTGGTTTATAATTTATTATATTAAGCTAATAATACTAGGAATCAAGTGTTAATTAAATAGTACTTTAATATTAATATACTATTATAATACTAATTACTAGATACTTTAGAATATTATAGTAATATAATTATAGAGGGTTTAAAAGCTATCTGATTATATTAAAAGTATTTATATCTATATAAGTATTATTTATATATTAGCTATATTTAATATACTTAGATTATTTACTAAAAAGAACAACCTAACTCTTATTATACTTATATAGAGATTATAAATTAGCTTATATTAGTAGTAGAAAACCTTCATATTAATAGTATAAAGTCTTATCTCAAAGGTAAATAGGATTTAATAAAGACGTTAAGATTATAGATATTAAAGTCATAATGAATATTCAAATACGATACTTATAATTAGTAGTAATTAAATATCTTAAGATATTTAAATCATATATAATTATAAAGATATAAAGATATAAGGTTATTATAGAAAGAGTTATTAGTTATTTATTATTTATAAAGAAATTGATATAAGACAGGTATACTAGCTATTATAACTATAAGGGGTTTAGCTTTAGATTAACTAGAAGCTAGTAATAGTAATTAGTAGGAAGGTAGGAAGGCTAAAATTATACTTTAGGGGGTAATATATCTACTAATAGTTATAATAGAGAGCGAGCTATCAGCCCCTTCTAATTAATTATTTATAAGAATAATTAGTTTATTAATAGCTCTAAGTCCTGAAGCTTTATCAATAAAACTATAGTTCTTATATAATAAATTGCTTTTTAACAAAGTTTATTAGAGCTCTATATTTGACTTGATAAGTAGATAAGGCTACTATTCTTCATTTGAATAAACTATAGTTTATAATATTATAAAGATCTAAGTAAAATATATAAACTACAATAGATTTTCTATTATTAATATTTACAGCTTAATCTAAATCTTAAAATCTAAATATATTAAAAGGATCAATACTATTCTAATTATAAATTAACTTATAATTAGGATTTTCTTAATTGACCTTATATCTTATTAGAAATAATTAAATACTCTTTAGAAAGATTTAAAGAAACTTAAGAGTAAATAGTAGAACCTAGAGTAATATCTAATGTAAGTTTTAGAATTAAATATAATAAACCTTCGATTTTTTTCAATATTCTAATATTTCTTCCCTTAAAGTTTTATTCTTATTAATAAAGAATTTAGCTTTATTATCTATCAGAGCTTGAAAATTATAGATATCTCTTTTATTAAATTTAAGATGAATTTCATCAGTATATTCAAACTGATTTATTTCTATAATCTTATTTTTAAGTAAATAATTAATCTTTCTAAAAAAGTATCGAGTTCTCCTAAATCTTAAGTTTTAACATTTTTTAAACCCTACTATAAATATATTCTAAAATAGTAGAACTATTGGTTCTTAATAGTATACTGTTAGTATACCATACTAAAATAACTAAATATATGTTTATGTTGAGAGTAATATTAAACATAAATAC
Source organism: Colletotrichum spinosum (assembly GCA_004366825.1). Classification (NCBI taxonomy): domain Eukaryota; kingdom Fungi; phylum Ascomycota; class Sordariomycetes; order Glomerellales; family Glomerellaceae; genus Colletotrichum; species Colletotrichum spinosum. The sequence goes on from QAPG01000493.1 coordinate 9,820, forward strand.
TCTTTTATTATAGAGGAATACTTTAAAACTAATTTAATATAGGATAGAGTCAAAATATACATATTATAATGAAACGTTTTATTCTAGCCTATGTAAAACTTTATTTAATAAATAAAGACATAGTTATTTTTATAATTAGTAATATGACTAAACGTTTAGAGTTTTTATCATCGATATAATTGGTAAATAACTTAATATATATCTTTAAGTTTACTTTTATATAAATAGAAACAATGGTAATATTATACTGAATTAAAGTCTAGTCATAATAAATAGATATAATACATATGTGTCTATAATCTTCAAACCTATAAATAGTATTAAAAGGTTTTAAATAATTAATATTAGATCCCGCTTAATATAGTAGTTTAATGTCTAGCTGGCTTTTACTATTTTATAGTAAGAGTAGTAGGTTCGAATCTTATAGTAAGTAATTATAATTAGTACTCCTACTAGTTATATAAACTATTTATAGTAGCTACTACTAGCTATTAGCTCTTACTAATAGCTATTAATAACTAGTAACTATTAATAGCTAGTAATAGATACTACAAGCTAGCTAGTATTAGTATTATATAACTACAATCTTTTACAGAAATAATTATAATAGATATAAGCCTATATATACCTTTTATATTTGTTATCAATTATATTAAATAACTATATTTACTACTTAAGGTTTTCTCTATTTAAATAGTTCCTTAATACTAGTAGTATTTATAAAGTAAATAAGATAAGAGCTAACTACTAAGTATAGCTTTTTTTAAAAAGTCCCGAGAGGCATGTGATTTTAAATAGATTGAAGACCTTCAATATAACTCCTAATAATGAATATTAGAATATTAGTTAAAACTTAAGAAAACCTATTTAGTTTTATATAATAACTTATTAAAGTCCTAATTGTTAGGTTTGATTATATAAACCTATTTATCTTCTAATATATTTATACTATTCTTCTTAATAAAAGATATATTAAGTAGTAGTATAATAATCTAAATTTCTATAAGCTTCATATACTTAACTTCTTTATTTATAGCTCAAGTCTAGTTATTACTAACCTGAAAACCTATAGCTTTTAAAAAGGTAGTTAATTTATATATGGTATTGATTAATAATATATATTTCATAGTATAAGAGTTACTCTATTTATCAATAAATAAATTACTATCATAATTATATTAATTATAATTAGTGTATGAAACTAAAGAAATATAGCTTTTAATTGTAAAGAATGTATTTTCTTTATAAACATCATCTATGATTTTATTCTAATTTTGAAATTTAAACAAAGAATCTTTATAAATATAGCAGACTTTTTGTTAAAGTTCCTAATACTATCTATAAACTTATTAAAATACACTAGGAAAGACTACTTCGTTCTATATTAGAAGAAAAATATAAGTTATTATTACTATTATATATCTTATTAGAAAAATAATAATAACTAGTATTCTTCATAAAATCATGAATTCTACTAGATTTAATAGAAGTTAGATTCTCAGAAAGATTATTAGAATTAAATTAATTAGACTGATTCTCTTTATTGAATTAATTAGATTTAGTAGGTATATTATTATTGAAATTAGATGACTTCTCTTTTTCTTAAACATTAAATTAGTTTCAAGAATATTTAAATCTATAGACTTAATGTTGTTATAAATTTGAAAATTGTAAACTAAGTAAGTATTATATTTAAGAATACTTATAGTTTTTGTTTACTTTTAAATTATGTTTTTAGAGGACTTATTTTTAACTCTATAGTAATAAATACTACTTTATATCTTTATATTACTAATCAAAAGTTTCTTTTTATTTTCTTATTTATATAAAGCTTTATACTTAATAGAGAAATAAAGTCTTCTGCTATAAATATAGATAGAAGTTAATATAGCTAACTTCTAAAAGTCTAAAGATAAACTAGAATTAAAGAAAGAGGTTTTAACTTTATTAAATATGGTTCCTAAAGTTTTCATAATTAAACTAATAGACATATAAGTATGAAGTAGTCTTATATTATAAATAATATGATTATTAAGATATATAATTTCTATTCCATTATTTAAGACTTCAAAACTACTATTTATATTAAATTCCTTCATTCTCTTACTACTATTATTATTATTAGTTATATTGATAAGCGTTTTAAAAGTTAAAGTAATTCCTTCAGAGCTTCTACTTTTTAATAACTGTCTCAAAACATATTTATTATATTTATTTATAAGTAGAATAAAATGTTTAAAACAATTATAAGTCCTTAGTAAAATCAGTCTATATAAACCTAAATTCATATAATTAAGATATTCAAACTTCTTATTAGTATTCGAATTTCCATTTACTTTTCAGTAAACTTACTTTTAAATGAGATCTATAAATTAGTAGTTTACTATCTCTAGAATACGTATTACTGATATTATTCCTTATATTATCAATTAACTTAATAATATTACTACTATAACCTATTCTACTATACTATAGCTTTAAGACTTAATACTTATAATATTAGTATAAAGAATCAAATACTTAAGTTAAATATGAATTCAAACTTGTTGAAATTATTAAGTTGAATTTCTAGAAATAAAAATGTATTCTATTTAATGTTATATAGTATATGTTTATTAAAGATAATAGATAATATTCCTGTCAAACTAAGTTCAGATTAACTTAATAGGTTACTACCTAGTTGTAACATATAATAAATATTATACAAAAGATATCTAATTATCAATTACATTAATAGTATATAACTAATTATCTTTATTTATAATACTTATGTCTACGCTGCAATATATATATACTATATCCTATAAAGATAAATCTATATAATAATCCTTCTATTCTTATTAGCTTAAATAAATAAATTAACTACTTAATCTTTTACTACTATATCTTTACCTACTTGAGGAATAAATTTAACTTAATACTATAAATATTCTCTTCTATAGCTAAAATATATCAAATACTCAAAGTAGTATGAAGTAAAAAATAGTATAAAACGCGAAAACAATATAAAACGCGAAAACAATATAAAATTACTTCTAATAATATGAATCCTTTTAGTTACACTAAAAACCACAAAGATACTATAAATAGTATTTCTCTATAAGAATATACTTCTAATTTAATACTATATTAAGTACTTTAAGTTTCTATTATAATATACTTCTTTCTTTCTCTTTTACTTTCCTCTTATTATTTTATATATCCTCTTTACTTTTATTTCTACTTTTTATTACTTTTAATAGCTTTTATTACTTACTCTTCTACTTATATTATTATTCTATTTATTCTAATAAACCCTCCTAAGATTCAAGTATCGCGTTTCTTAGTTATAATATTTATAAACCTATCTGTATTATTAATCCAATAAATGTTGAAATCTCTCTTTACTTATATCATTATCTAGGTATTATAATATTGATTATAGAGTATTCTTCTTTTATGATACTTAATTCAATAGAATATTTATATAAAAGGTTAGATTTCATATAAATTACTATTAGTATTATTAGTATTTTTAAGTATTGCGGTATTTATTTAAAAGTGATAGAAATTATATATTTTATATCAATCCTTATAGTTATACTTTAAACCTTAGAAATCAATAAACTTTATATTATGTCTTTTAATTTAATAGAAGAGAAGTAGATAATGTTACCTTTAGACTTCAAAGTATTATTATCTTTATTATTTTCTTCTATTTCTAAGATAATAATAAATTCTAATTAAAGTATTATATTTTTAATATGCGAGAGGCTAATAGCTTACTTTCTACTGCGACTATTAGTAGACATATTGCCTCCTGAAGTATAACTTTAGTCTTCCTATTTCCTACTAACTACTACAGCTAGCCCTTAGTTAATCTAGAGCTAAACCCCTTACAGTTATAGTAGATAATAAATAACTAATAACTCCTTCTATAATAACCTTATGCCCTTACGCCTTCACGCCCTCACACTCTTATAGTTATATATAATTTAAATATCTCGAGATATTTAATTACTACTTATTATAGGTATTCTATTCAAATATTTATTACAACTTTAATATCTATAATTTTAATATTCTCTAAACTAAGTCTTACTTACTCTTGAGATGGAAATTTATATTATTAATATAAAGGTTTTCTATTCTTGATATAAATTAACTTATAATTCCTATATAAGTATAATAAAACTTAATTTCTTCTTATTAGTAAATAATCTTAAGACATTAAATATAATTAACATACAAATAATACTTATATAGATATAAATATTTCTAATATAATTAGATAGCTTTTAAAATCTCTATAATTATATTATTACAATATTCTAAAAGGAAGGGCTAATAGCTTGCTTTCTACTTCAACTATTAGTAGAAATATTACTCTTCAAAGTATAACTTTAGCCTTCCTACTCCCTAGTAACTACTATAATTAGCCTCTAGTTAATCTAGAGTTAAACTCCTTATAGCTATAATAGTTAGTATATTTACCTTATGCCAACTCTTTCGATAATAAATAGCTGATAACTCCTTCTATGATAACTTTATACTTTTATACCCTTATGCCCTCATATCCTTACAGCTATATACAATTGAAATATCTTAAGATATTTAATTACTACTAACTATAAATACTCTATTTAGACTTAACCTACTCTTATTAATAAGTAATTTTAATACATTAATTAAACATAGCCAATATATAAATAATACTTATATAGATGTAGATATTCCTAGTATAGTTACATAGCCTTTAAAACTTCTATAATTATATTAGTATAATACTCTAAGGTATCTAATAATTAATATTATAATCATATATTAATATCAAAATATTGTCTAATCAACGCCTAGTCTTTAATATTATTAATTTGATTCAATATTTTATAAATAAATCAGATAATATTCTTTTAAATATCTATAAGTTACTTATTAATTATAATATTTAGGATGACTGTATGAAGACTTATTCTAATAGAGTAATAGTTTCAATTATAATAGTTATAGCTCGATATTTCTATATTTATTGTATAGGACTGCTTTTATAAATAGCTCTATGGATCCTGAGGAGATTTTAGTCTTATTATTAAGGTATAAATATAAAAGAATAATAAATCATAGAATACCTAGCTCTTATAGGTATTCTATTTTATCTTATTCTTAAGAGGTTTAAAAGTTTTTTCAACCCTATAGTTTTAGTAGTTATTTTTAACTATATATATTAAGCCTTAGTCTTAATAAGGCTCTCTCTAATTATTATAAAAAGGTTTTCTATTACTATAGGGTTAAACACTAGAATTAGAGGTATAGTTATTTATAATAGTAAGTAATCCTATTATTATTTACTAGTTATAAGCTTGTATTAGTGTAAATACTATTATTAGGTAAAGTGTATAGTTAAATCTATATATAAAGTAAAGAGCTTAGATACTATTCTAAGTATAGAGTAAAAGTGATCTAAATAATAATCTAAAATATCTAGCAATTAGTATTATCATAGTATATTAATATTAAAGTATTATCTAATTGATATTTAGTTTCTAGTATTATTAGTTTAATATAATAAGTTATAAATTTACTAGATAACATTCTTTTAAATATCTATAAGCTGGCTATGAATTATAATATTTAAGATAATTTTATTATAATTCATTCTAATAAATAATAGTTTTAATTATAATAGTTATAGTTATATACTTCTATACCTATTTCATAGGACTTCTTTTGTAAATAATTATCTAGATTTTAAGGAGATTTTGATTTTATTATAAAAATGTAGATATAGAAAATTAATAAATTATAGAATACTTAGTTCTTATAAATACTTTATTTTATCCTTTTTTCAAAAGGTTTAAAAAAGGCTTTTAATTTTATAGTTATAATAGTTACTTTTAGCTATATATATTAAGCTTTAACTTTAATAAGACTTTTTCTAATTATTACTATAAGGTGTTCTATTGCTATAGGTTTAAATATTAGAATTAGAAGTATAATTATCTACAGTAATAAGTAACTTTATTATTATTTTAACCTGTTGTAAGCTAGTATTAGTATGAATACTATTATGGGATAAGATTTATAATTAAATCTATATATAAAGTAAAGGGTTTAGAAATTGTTTTAAATATAGAGTAAAAGTAATTAAATTATATTTTTCTTCTTAGTAAAAAACTCATTAATAATAATACAAAGTATTATCTTTCTAATATTAGTAGGGGTGAATATTAGGTTTTATAATAGATTCTTTATTTACTATATAAAATATTTACTAAGTTTCTTAATATCTTCTTCTATTAAGTTTAAGTATTAAGTTATTAGAGAAAGGTTAAAGTATATTTCTTTTTAGTATTTAATTACTTTTGCTTTATATTTAGAATACTATTTAAGCTTTTTATTCTATATATAGATTTAACTATAGATCTTACTTATTAATAGTATTTATATTAATACTTACTTATTCCTAGTTAAAATAATAATAAAATTACTTATTAGTATAGATAATTATACTCTTAGGTCTAATATTTAATTATATAGTAGTTATTACGAAATAAGTAGTAATAGGTAGTTAGTACTACCCTATTAGGCTAGGCTAGCCGTTATTTTAGTACTATAAGTAGCTAAAAGTGTTTTTATTTAAATGAATACTGATATATTAGGAAAGAAAGCTCCCGTATAACTACTATTTACAGGTTTTTATAGTAATAAGATAGCTAATTATATAGCTATACGTACTTATATAATCCCTAGAAACTATTTTATAACAATTACTTCTAGTTAAAAAAAGAAGTTATACCTTTATAATCCTACCTTCTATTTAGTCCGAATCGTCGTATTCTAAATAACTACTACTATTACTAATACTTACTATATTATCACTAATATAATTATTATTAGGAGTATTATTATTATTATTATAATTATTAGGCATATTATAATCACTAGTACTTATTTTGTTAATATTACTTTCAGGAGTATTAGAAATATTATTATTAGAGTTTTCAGAGTTATATATCCTATTAGTAAAAATAGGTCTTAGGTTGTTGTTATTATTATTAGTATTATTATTGTTATTATAATAAACCTAACTAAGTAGAAAGTAGGTACCAATACTACTAGTATTAATACTACTCTTACTTTATATAGAAGTATAACTTCTACTACTTTATATTTATATAGATTGTATAGAAGTATAACTACTATTATTATTAGAAGTAGTATAAATTCTACTATTTTATATTTATATAAATCGTATAGAAATATAACTGCTATTATTATTAGAAGTAGTATAATTACTATAGGTATTATATATAGTAGGTAGTATTAATAATATTAATTGCTATAATAGTTATTATAAAGTTAATTATTATAATAGTTACTATAGTATTAATTATTATAATACTTACTATAGTTAACAAGTAATAATATTATTATTATTACCCCGCTTTTAAGCCGAAGTCTATATAATAATCTAGTTCGTCTAATTAGTCTAATTAGTAATCAGATAAAAATAATATAATTAATAAGAAGAAATTAAAGAAAGAAGTTATTAAGCCTAAGGCTCCTACTTCTCCGAATTAATAAAAAGAAGTTCTATAAATAAAATATATAAAGTAGTTACTATCTTCCTCAATAGAATAGCTCTTACCTTATAATATCTTTAGTAAAAATAATACGATTTAGCTATAGCCTTATAATATATTACAGATAGCTATAGTAGTTTTATTAAAAAATAGATTAAAACTATAGCTTTATTATTTAAATAGATATATTAGTTATACTACTATTTATTATACAATAAGTAGTAATAAGTAGTTAGTACTACCCTATTAGGCTAAGCTAGCTGTTATTTTAATACTATGAATAGCTAAAAGTGCTTTTATTTAAATAAATATTGATACATTAGGAAAGAAGGCCCCCACGTAACTACTGTTTACAGGTTTTTATAGTAATAAGACGGCCGATTACGTAGCCGTACGCACTTACATAATCCCCATAAACCATTCTGTAATAGTAGTAGAAGACTTTATAGGAATAATATAGTTAAAAATAACTATTAAAATTATAAAATTAAGAATTCTTTTAAATTCTTTAAATATAAGATAATATAAAATATAAAAAACTAGATATTCTTTAACTACTTACTTTTCTATATTTTTAAAAATAGATTTAGAATCCTTTTAAAATCTATATAGTTATTTCTAAAAGAAGTAGTATAAAGTTAATGTAATAATATTTACTTATAATCTTTATAATTAAAGTTATTAGTTTATTAAATTACTTTTAAGAAGATTATCTTGAATGTTATGATTAATAAGTAATTTATAGATACTTTGAAGCTAATTATCTAGTTATCTTATAAATTACTATATTAAGCTAAAGGCTTTAGAAACTAAATATTAATTAGATAATACCTTAATATTAATATATTATTATAATACTAATTATCAGATATTTTAGAATATTATAATAATATTATTATAGGAATTTTAAAGATTATTAAGTTATATTAGAAATATTTACTTATTTACTTTTGCTCTATACTTAGAATGATATCTAAACTCTTTACTCTATTTATAGTTTTAACTATAGTTTTATTTAATAATAGTATTTATATTAATACTAACTTATAACTAGTTGAAATAATAATAAAACTACTTATTATTATAAATATCTATACTTTTAATTCTAATATTTAACCCTATAGTAATAGAAGACCTTATAATAATAATTAGAAAGAATCTTTTCAAAACTAGAGTTATATATATATAATTGAAAGTAATTATTAAAGTTATAGGATTAAAAACCTTTTTCAACCTCTTGAAAAAATGTAATAAAATAGAATACTAAAAGCTAAGTGTTTTATAACTAAGTATTTCTTCTATATTCTTTATAATACATTTGAAACCCTCTTGAAACCAATATAGCTATTTATAAAAATAAAAGTATGAGATAGATATGATAATATTTACCTATAATCCTTATAACTAAAGCTATTAATTCATCAGATTAAACCTTACTAAAATCATCCTAAAAGCTATAATTATAGGATAATTTATAAATATTTAAATAATAGTTATCTAATTATTCTATAAACTACTATATTAAGTTAAAAGCTCTAGAAACGAAGTATTAATTATATAATTTGGTTACTTTTGCTCTATACTTGGAATAATATCTAAGGGCTTTATTCTATATATAGATTTAACTATAAACTTTACTTAATAATAGTATTTATATTAATACTAGTTTATAACTAGTCAAAATACTAATGTAATTACTTATTATTATAGATAATTATACTTCTAATTCTATTATTTAATTTTATAGTAGTAAAGACCTTTTAGTAATAATTAGAAAGAACTTTATTAAAACTAAAGTTTAATATATATAATTAAACGTAATTATTAAAATTATAAAATTAAGAATCTTTTTCAACCATTTCAAAATAGAATAAAATAGAATGTTAAGAGCTAGATATTCTATAGTTTATTATTCTTCTATATCTATATTTTTAAAATAGATTTGAAATTTCTTTGAAATCTATCTAGCTACTTACAAGAAGAAAGATATAAGGTAAGTATAATAATATTTATTTATAACTCCTATAATTAAAGTTATTGGTTTATTAGATGAGGTTTTAATAAAGTTATTTTAAAAAGTACAATAAATAAATAATTTATATATATTTAAAAAACAATTATCTAGTTATTTTATAAGCTGTTAGATTAAGTTAAAAGTTTTAGAAACTAGGTATTAATTAGATAATATTTTAATATTAATGTACTATTATAATACTAATTACTAGATATTCCAGAATATTATTTAGTTACTTTTGCTCTATACCTAGAATAATATCTACCCTCTTCACCCTATATATAGATTTAACTATAGATTTTACTTAATAATAGTATTCATACTAATACTAGCTTATAACTAGTTAAAATAGTAATAAAGCTACTTATTATTATAGATAATTATACTTCTAGTTCTAATATTTAACCCTATAGTA
>QAPG01000494.1:0-19498 GCA_004366825.1 Colletotrichum spinosum
ATAAAACTTAGTACTACTAAAGAAAAACACCTTATAATTAATATTATAATATTAAGATAGTTATATAAGTATTACGAGTTTTACGAAGTATAGTAGATTAATAGATATAATAATATTGCTAATATTTTTATAAAAAGTATACTAAACTATACCCTTAAGTGATTTATCGATTTAAATTATATAACTATTCAAATAGAAGAATAGGTAACTTAAGTGGAGTAGATAAATAGGTATTTAAGTATTATTAAGGTAAAAGGTATAGATCGCTAAAAGTAATATTTTTTATGTAAATAGATAGGTATTAGGATATATAGTAAAAAGAAAAGTTACTAGTATTAGTTATATTATACTATAGGGCATATAGTAACTATATGTATTACTATATATATAGCAGTATGCCCTCTATGTCTTACTAGTGATAAGTATTAGGTACCTAGCGCTAGCTATAGCTAAATATATAGTAATTAGTAAGCAATTACTATACTATAGATCTAAAGCTTTATATAACATTACGTACTACGTAATATAATAATAATAATAATAAATAACTAGAACACCAGTTTGCACCTATATAGCAAGATTACATACGGCCTGCATTACCCTCTAGATTAACCAACAATAATATATAAAGAAGAATATATATAAGAATAAATATATAATGTTTAAAAGAATAAGTATTTAGAAAACTTATTCTATTTATTTAAAAATTAAAATTTAAATTACTTAATTTTATATAGATTTATTACAAGCTGTTAAGAATTCTACCTATTTATATTGATTTTACTAATATTATTTATTATTATTTCTATCTTTAGAATATTATACTTATTCTATATTTAATATATAATATTCTCTATAGAATTCTATTTATTATTAGAACTTATATTATATTATTAGAAGAAATCTATTTTTTTCTTTTATTATATCTATTTAGTTTTATTAGTTAGTATTCTTATAGAAATTAGATTATTATATATAATAGTTCTATAAATAGTATAAAAAATCAAGAAATTAATATAGTCTATTATATACTTTAAAATGAAAGACCTAGTATTTAATCTCTATTAGTAAGCGAGATACTGCTGTTTAAAGATGAGATTTTAGGTAGAGAAGTAGCCGACTAGGGGGTGGTGGCCGAGTGGGGGGTGTGCTGACTTACCTACCTACCTACGTAACCCAAGTGACCATTGCCTTCCCACCATGATGTGGCTAGGAATCCATGCCTGTCACGTGGTAACAACAGCTCACAATAGGTACTTCACCTGAGGCCCACTTTAGGTAAGGTATATACCTTACCTAAAGTGCGACATCGTGCAAAGACCCTGGTCATTCAATTAAGGGCAAACGCGCTCGCGGGCGCGTCCCTCGCGACTCCGCAGCTGTTCAGACGCGCCATCTCTCCGCGACAGTCAGCTGCAGCTTTAAACGAGACCTCTTGTCACCTACCCTCAATCGGAACTCGCATGCTTTCATTGGCCTTGAAGACTGGTGCCTTGTGTTCACCTACACGTGAATCTACCACCAACAGGAACCCAACTGTAACTGCCGTTCGAACTTATCCTATTCTCACGGCCTTTCTCGTTTCCTCCCGTTTAGCTGGCTGTTCAACTTCCTCTTGATTCTGTTAAACTGGGACGCTGCCCCGGAAACACCATGAAAGAGAAATCGTCTCCAGCTGCGCGCACGCCGGCGAAAACACCAGCGTCCCTCAAGCGCCAACCTTCTTCATCCGCAGGGACACAAAAGACCATCGTGCAGTTCTTCTCCAAGACTAACAACACTGCTTCTCGTTCTGCCTCTAAGCCAGCCCTGGCGCAACCAGCTCCCGACTCGTCGCCGTGCTTGAGGGAGTCAACACGAACCAATTCACTCCCAAGAAGCAATCACCAGCCCAGCATCACCCCCGTCCCCAGCAGCGAGGCCGTTGGACCCCCCAGCTCCCAGGAGAACCTGGACACCGCAGGAGTCAAAGTAGTTTGCGACTCCTTGCCATCACCATCTTCCCCAGCTGAGACGGTGGCTTCGCAGGTTTCGCGCACCATACCATCAGTCACTTCCTCTAGTCCAACACGGAAGGTTTGCTCGTTCGCCCCCTCTCTCAGCACCACATATGTGGGCCCTAGCTAAAATCTATCCTGCAGACTAGGAAACCCGTCAACTACGCCGAGGCGACCGATGAAGAGGACGACGATCCGTTCGTTCGCATACGAGCCGTGAGCTCGCGTCGTCGCACGAAAATTCCAGCCACTCTCGCAGATGACGGGGATAATTACGAAGACGGCGAAAGCGTCCAAGCGGCGGATAGCGATGACGGTAGGAACATGACATCTATCAGACCTGCTCTCTGTTAAATTGTCTGACATTGCACAAGATATGCTCGAATTTGTCGTATCGGACGATTCCGATACTCCGTCACACCAGAAGAAGAGAAAGCGTCGCGAGGCCACCAAGTCGACGCAGCCGCGAAAGAAGGCGAACGTCTCCTCCCCTCCTGGCAAGATAGATATCAACGAAGAGGACGAGGCCATGGAAGGTTTGCCCTCTACTTCGACCGCGCAGCAGTGGCGCTACGACCCCAACAGCTCCACTCCCGGCGACTCCCGGCCCTTGAAAAGCTCCGTGGTCCGCCGAGCAAAGGCTGTCACGGGCAAGGAGAAGCCACACACAACGCAGCCTGAAGACCGGTACCCGTGGCTCGCCAACATTCAAGATCTTGGCAACAACACCCCCGGCCATCCCGATTACGACCCTTCGTCCGTCTACATACCGCCACGCGCTTGGAAGGACTTCTCGCCGTTTGAGAAACAATACTGGGAGATCAAGCAAAAGCTGTGGGACACGGTCGTCTTTTTCAAGAAGGGCAAATTTTACGAGCTATACGAGAATGATGCTACCATCGGTCACCAGCTTTTTGATCTGAAGCTCACAGACCGTGTGAACATGCGCATGGTTGGGGTCCCGGAGAGTTCCCTCGACATGTGGGTCAATCAGTTCGTCGCCAAAGGCTACAAAGTTGCGCGTGTGGACCAGATGGAGTCCGCTCTTGGTAAGGAGATGAGAGAGAGGGGAGACTCATCGGCCAAATCAAAGAAAGCCGACAAGATCATCCGCCGCGAGCTGGCTTGCATCTTGACCGGCGGGACCCTGGTGGACGGAGGCATGTTACAAGATGACCTGGCAACTTACTGCGCTTCCCTCAAGGAATCCGTCATCGACGGAAAGCCGGCATTTGGTATCGCCTTTGTAGACTGTGCCACGGGCCAGTTCCTCATCACCGAGTTCGAAGACGACGCCGATTTGACCAAGTTTGAAACATTTGTTGCCCAGACAAGTCCGAGGGAGCTCATTGTCGAGAAGGGTCGGATGTCAACCAAGGCCGTTCGCATTCTCAAAAACAACACATCGCCCATGACTATATGGAACAATCTGAAGCCGGGTACTGAATTTTGGGACGCCGACACCAGTCGCCGCGAGATTGAAAGCGGCCGCTACTTCGCCAAAGAGGATAGACATGCAGAGGTTTGGCCAGAAATACTTGCCCAAGCCAAGGGAAAGCCGATGCTCATGTCTGCGCTGGGAGCTTTGATACATTACTTGAAAAAGCTGAAACTAGATGGAAACCTCCTCTCGCAGGGTAATTTCGAGTGGTACACCCCCATCCGCCGGAACGGCACGCTCATACTGGACGGGCAAACTCTGATCAACTTGGAGATATTTTCCAACACGGTCAATGGCGGGCCCGAAGGCACACTGTTCACCCTCTTGAACCGGTGCGTCACGCCATTCGGCAAACGCCTATTTCGGCAGTGGGTGTGCCATCCGCTCTGCGACATTGTCCGCATCAACGAGAGGCTGGACGCTGTTGGTATGCTCAATTCTGACCGCAGCGTCAGAGAGCAGTTCTCATCTCAAATGACCAAGATGCCGGACCTTGAACGCCTCATCTCTAGAATCCACGCCGAGTCTTGCAAGCCTGAAGATTTTGTGCGTGTGTTGGACGGTTTCGAGCAAATCGAATATACGATTGGCCTGCTCGGGGCCTTTGGCGGCGGCAATGGCCTCGTTGAACGGCTTTTGTCCTCCATGCCCAAATTAGACGAGCCATTGTCATATTGGAAGACTGCCTTCAATCGTAAAAAAGCAAGAGAAGAAAAGATGCTGATCCCGGAACGTGGCATCGAAGAGGATTTCGACAATAGCCAGGACCGCATCGGCGAGATCAGGCACGAGCTCCAGGCTCTACTGGCCAAGAAGAAGTCTGAGCTAAAGTGTAAGACGGTGAAGTTCACGGATGTGGGTAAGGAGATATACCAAGTCGAAGTTCCAAAAGCCGTCAAGGTCCCGAGCAACTGGCGTCAAATGTCGGCGACCTCGAGCGTCAAACGCTACTATTTCGACCAGCTGACAGGTTTGGTTCGGGAGCTGCAAGAGGCAGAGGAGACGCATTCGCAGATTGCCAAAGAAGTGGCCGTCCGCTTCTTCCGGCGCTTCGATGCTGACTACGAGACCTGGGCGCAGTCAATCCGTATTGTGGCCCAGCTAGACTGCCTCGTCAGCCTGGCAAAGGCCTCATCTTCGCTCGGTGAACCCAGCTGTCGCCCAGAGTTTATCGACCAGGACAGGAGCGTGGTGGAGTTCGACGAGCTTCGCCACCCCTGCATGCTCAATACCGTGGCTGATTTTATCCCAAACGACGTTAATCTTGGAGGTGGTGCAGCCAAGATCAATCTGTTGACGGGTGCCAATGCCGCTGGTAAATCGACTGTCCTACGAATGGTGAGTGTCACACAGCCCTGTCTCATGGCGGAGCCTTTGCCTAACAAGTTAACAGTCCTGCATCGCTGTGATCATGGCACAGATTGGATGCCATGTTCCCGCCTTATCGGCGCGGCTTACTCCTGTCGACCGAATTATGTCTCGATTGGGAGCAAACGACAACATATTCGCATCGCAGTCGACCTTCTTCGTCGAGCTCTCGGAAACGAAGAAGATCCTGGCGGAAGCGACTCCGCGGTCGCTGGTCATCCTGGACGAGCTAGGACGGGGCACCAGCTCCTACAACGGAGTGGCGGTAGCGCAAGCCGTTCTTCACCACGTGGCGACACACGTGGGCTGTATTGGTTTCTTCGCGACTCACTATCACTCGCTGGCCACCGAGTTCGAGAACCACCCGGAGATTCGGCCACGCCGCATGCAAATCCATGTTGACGAGGAGCAACGGCGTGTGACATTCTTGTACAAGCTGGTAGACGGGATTGCGGAGGGTAGTTTCGGAATGCATTGCGCGGCCATGTGCGGTATATCCAACCGCGTGATTGAACGAGCCGAGGTCGCTGCCAAAGAGTGGGAGCATACGAGCAGACTCAAGGAGAGCCTGGACAAGGCCCGGTCCGGCTGTTACATTCCGCTCGGTATACTCAGCGACGTGGCGTCACTGCTCAACGGCGGTGGCGAGGTGCGAAACAGAGGAGTGGAAGTGCTTCTCAGGGCTGTCGAGGCGCTGTAAATCACTTGCGGCAATGTCTGTAGCTAGCTAGATGTGTAGACGGGCGACTTAGACTCGTTGTATGGCGTTTCCTCGACTGTGAGGGCCTTAGAGGGGAATGGCGCCGAGGAGTATTTGCGGGTCAGCCAGAGAGATGCAGATTTTGGGAGTGTGTCAATTATCCAGTTCCAGGTAGCATCAGGTTACTCGTCTGTTTTCGCGCATGGTCCTCCGGCAGGCCCCTGCATTGCCCATGCTTTTTGGCCTCACGTTGAGTCGTCTGCTCAATGAAGACCTCAAAAGGTGGCACGAAGCCGACGTGCAACATGTGTCCGCCAAGGCTCAATGCAGCCTGACTCTTCGGGCTTCGCACACCAGGCAATCACACAATCACACCAGTACCACATGGTTACGTATCTTCCGAGCTGGTTGTCATGGTCCATTTGGCCTTGGGGGGGCATCAAAAAAGATGACAGCCACATGGGCAAGCAAGTTCGAGCGCGCACCGCTCAGGGCAAGTTGTTGGTTGGCTGATATTCTCGGGGCACGGCGGCTGCAGCAGCTGCCGCCGTGACTGCAATGTTGAGATTTCGAAGCGAAAACAAGCTCTAGGTATCATACCACCTCCTGGCGGTCAAAAGCTCGGCAAGGGCTTCAGCTCCAGTCTCAGTTCCAGCTCGCAAGGCTTCTCCAGCTGTAACCCTTGGAGACAAAACGCCACGCACAGAACGAGACTCACAGCGCTGCGCAGATCCTCAAGCATAAGCCTTTCGGAAGGAGCTTCTGTGCCCGAGGATGGAATAATTAGTCGCCGAGGCACGCCATTTGGCTGTGAGGGACCCGAGGTAACACCAGCCGGAGGCTATCCATCCGGGCCGGCTTGTCGATGCGGCGTCAGGTGGTACAGCATATCCTAGGTCTCAACCAAGATAGCCGTCATGGGGCCCAATTACCGAACTTCTGGAGACATCTTCTAGTGTTTGTGCTCGGAGGGGACTTACGATGAGACAGACAGCAAACATTGGCTGTTGGTGCAACGCCCGCACCGTCCAGTGGATGGCTGGACCGTGAGGGCCAGAGGCACAGCGGCGTGACAAACCGGCCCGCAAAAACTGTCCTCGACGACGATGAAGGCCGGTTGTGATTTTCGGCGGCCAAGTGGTTGGAGAGGCAGGTGGTTGACGAGACTGCCCAGGGTTGGGTCAGCTTCTTCCCCTGTTCATCCACTCACAAGGTTTGGTCAATGGGCAACTGCGGCTGAGAGATATCTATAAACGATGGTCACACACGTGGTGACACCGGCAGCGAGATCATTCGCACGCTCTATGCATCGCACCCAGGTAATTTCGGTGCGTCGTCTCTGAGAGAGGCACTGGTGGGCGGTTTTGCAAGGCCACTGCACTGAACATGAGCATCAACGAGAGTCTGACAAATTCGAGGTTTACAACTGCCCAGCTGTTCTACTACCACCGACGACCAGTTTTAACTCGCCGGTCAAAACGACCTTCAGGTGCTGGACTTCAATCTCAAGGACATTTCCTTGGACCATCGATGAAGAAGCAGTCGCGGCGCATGGCTATGAATACAGCATCCCTAGCATAGGTGGTACAGGTAAGCAGACAGGTAGTAGTTGCCTCATATTAACCACCATGCTCACTGCTCATCTATATTCGCCTACTATAGAGAGGATCTGGTGGCGTAGCACGCAACGCTGAGGATATTCTCAGTGTCGACGGACGGACGGCTCGCGTCAACGATGCAGGCTCAGAGTTTTCTCGTGACAGGGTATGAATCCAGGGGCCTCTTCTCTTCTTCCCCGCACACCAGGCGGCGGAGTAGCTTTTAGAGTTGCCTAGGCGCCAAGGCGTCCATTCGTCCGACGGATAGACTGGATGGACTGGATCGACCATGAGATGTCGAATATACCATGACGATGCATGCATGCACGTGGCCGATTGCCTTTCTGCTAGTATGGGATAACGACTTGGCCAAGCCTCGTGACAGGTAAGGACGAGCCATTCGACGCACCGCACCAAAGTATTTGTACCATGCGTGGCCAGGAATACGTGAAAAGTCCTTCGCCAAAGTGAACGCCCATGACAATACGGTAGCTTGAGGAGCCGTTAGCCGTGGAGCGAACTTCTAGCCGTCATGTTGCTTAGCCCGTTCTGTCTGGATGCGCCGCGCAAACCATAATCTGAGCATTACCCTAAATCTTGCATGCTTCGTTCAGAAAGACTGACGCATTCCGGGGGCAGGGGCAGCGCCAGGCAGTGGCTCGCGGGGATACAGTGCCTGTGTAGTATCAAACGCCGTTGAGATCTGCTTCGTCAATGGACTGGTCCCGGTCGAGTCAGATGGCGTACCTCCAGCTACTAACACAGCCCGGGTACATGCAACGCCCATGACTGCCAAGGAGGAGCGTTTGCATCCTGATGATGGGATTGGGTTCCAGACAAATTGGCCTTGACTTCGTCGTCTTGTAAGGCTTCTTGACTATTGAGGTACCTATTACCTTACTACCGACCTGGTGGGTTCCTAGTGGATAAACCGATACAAGAAACAACAGTGGGTACCTACGTTGCCTATACAATTGCTCAGTGTCGAAGCTTTGGAATTGAAAGTGGAAAGGAAGTCAGCCGCAGACGCGGAAAACCCGTATGCCTTCAATTACAACTATCGGTACGTGCCGTATGCCTACTATATGCAAGTGCCTCACTCGAAAGGTATGATAGGTCTTGGTCGCTGTGAGTGGTGGTATCTTGGACATGAAATACACTACCGATGCTGCCTGGCCCTTGTCGGTTTGGTAACAAAAAATCGAAAGCGATTTGGCTGGCTAGGTAGGTTTCATTGTCACACCCGAGGCAAGCTGTAGCGTACCATTGAGGCAACGTACCATTGAGGCGACGACAGATATGCTCGAATATATGTTTACTCGCAGAATGGTTTCAGCACGGAGCTGCTGCGTACAAAGAGCGGCAAATTCTAAATCAGCAATATCTGGGGGGTCTTGGTGTGCGACTTAATTAGGTACCTGTTGGATGAACTGGTGCCATCTGACATTAAGCACCTTACAGGTAGGCGTGCAAGGAACAAAGATACCTTATCTTAAGTGCCAGGTAGATAATAGACCGCGACTTGGGCCACGGCCTACAAAGTATACGCATTCGCACCAGTTGCTCCCCATACCACCCACCCACAGCAGCGGCCCCTCCCCCTCCTTTCCCCAGGCTCGCTTCGAGCCTGGCACCATGTCAGTCTTCCCTTCAACCCCCTCCCTGTCTTTACATCCTTACCCTGCTTCGCTGAGAAATACGGGGGTCTGCGAGTACCAGTCCCGGGGCCTACTGCCACGCTGTCAAGTTGTTGACAAAAAAAGTGATACACACAAACACATCTTCACCACCAGTTACCCCACTCTAATACTAATTACACACCTGGCCCTCTATATTTTTACCTACCATTTTATACTAAACTTTATACTTTCTTTAGGCTTTTTATTGAACTCAAAATAATATACTTTTATATTTATATTAATATGTTAAAATAGATTTGTATTTAAGGCGCTTTTAAATATATAGAATATCTCTAAAATACTATAAGTCTTATTGATAATTAGAAGGTTCTATTTTAGTACTTTGATATATTTTATGTAATTAGTTACTAAGTACTAAATAGCCTTTCTTATATTTATTATAATTAGAACTTTTTAATAAGATATAAGAATATAAGAGGTTATTTATAGAAGATTAAATTAATAAGATAGAAATCTTCTTCTAATAAGAAGGTTTTAAAGTTAGAAAGATCATATAGTTTATAGTTTTTATTATAATTAACTTTGATCTTAATACTAATTAGTATATTATTAAGAAGATTGTTAAGAATTAAGATTAATAGAAGTATATTATTTATTAGAAAGATTAGATTAATCAAAAATTAGTTAAATAATATATTAAAGTAATATGGGAGGGGCTGATAGCTTGCTCTCTACTACGACTATTAGTAGATATATTACCCCCTAAAGTATAACTTTAACCCTTCTATCTCCTTACTAACTACTATAATTAACCCCTAGTTAATCTAAAGCTAAATCCCTTATAACTATAGTAACTAGTATACTTATTCTATATTAATCTTTTTGATAATAAATGACTAATAATTCCTTTTATAACAGTCTTATACCCTTATACTTTTATAGCTATTAATATATAATTTAAGTATATCGAGATATTTAAATACTACTAACTATAGGTATTCTATTTAAATATTTATTATAACTTTAATATCTATAGCCCTAACGTCATTATTATAAACTAAACCTTACCTACCCCTAAGACGAGACTTTATACTATTAATATAAAAGTTCTCTACTATTAATATAAGTTAATTTATAATTTCTATATAAGTATAATTAGACTAAGCCTATTTTGATTAGTAAATAATCTTAATATATTGAGTATAACTAATATATAAATAATATTTATCTAAATATAAATACTTCTAATATAACTTAATAGTTTTTAAAACTCTTATAATTATATTAATATAATATTTTGAAGTATCTAGTGATTAGTATTGTAATAATATACTAATATTAAGGTATCATCTAATTAATACTTAATTTCTAAAACTTTTAACTTAGTATAGCAACTTATAGAATAACTAGATAATTATACTTTAAATATTTGTAAGCTACTTATTAATTATAGTTTTTAAGATAGTTTTATTAAAACCTAATCTTATAAACTAATAGTTTTAATTATAGGGGTTATAAGTAAATATTACTATACTTATCTTATACTTCTCTTTTAATAAGTAGTTATATAGATTTTAAGGGGATTTTAAATCTATTATAAAAATATAGATATAGAAAAATAATAAGTTATAAAATACCTAGCTTTTAATACTTCATTTTATCCTATTTTGAAGAGGTTTAAAAAAGTTCTTAATCTTATAATTTTAATAGTTACTTTTAGCTATATATATTAAGTTTTAGCTTTAATAAAGCTCTTTCTAATTATTACTACGAAGTCTCCTATTACTATAGGGTTAAATGTTAGAACTAGGGATATAATTATCTATAATGATAGGTAATTTTATGACTATTTTAACTAGTTATAAGCTAGTATTAATATGAGTACTATTATTAGGTAAATTCTGTAGTTAAATTTATATATAGGATGAAAAGCTTAAATACAGTTCTAAATATAGAGTAAAAGTAACTAAATATTAAAGTAATATAAAAGTTTCTTAAAATAAGGCTTTTAAAGGAGGATTATTATAATATCTATTAGTCTAATAAAAAAAATCTATAATTATGAGATATATATATGGGTCTTCTAGAAGCTTGGGAAGTAGTATTATTCTAATTACATTTAAAAAAGCCTAGTTTTAATAATTAAGATTTTAAAAAGTCTATTTTTAGATAGTTATAAGGTAGGAGTTTAAATCTCTTTTAATCTATTGTAATATCTTTAGAAATCTTAATAGTAAATTAATATATAAAGTTTATTATAATATTATTTTAAAATTTATTATAAATATATAGTTTAATAATAAGAGATAATACTCTTTTATTCTTAAAAAGAATAGGAATTCTAACTATAGTTTTTCTTCTAAAAATACTATGAAATATTAGAAAGAGAAGAATAAATCTTATTATTTCTTTAATTATTCAAGTAGTTTTAATTTCTCTTTTATTAAATATTATTACAAGTAATTTAAATAGTATACTAAAGATTTTTTATATTAGAATAATAATAGTCTTATTATTAATAGTAGAAAGTTAGTAACTATTTTGTTAAGATAATATCAATATTTAGCTAGATATAATACTGTAGATCTATAAGAATTATATTAAAATAAAAGGCAAAATAACTAGATATTAAGAAGTTATAATTTATACTTAGATTTAATAGGTATCCCAATGCGGGCTATGTGAGAAATTTGTATATATTATTTTTTTATCAACAACTTAGCTATATATACCTATATAGAGATTAAATATATTACTACTTCGCTAAATTGACCGCCTCAAGTAGGATTTACAGAGGTACCACTAGAGCTGTCGAACAGCCTCTATTCAGAAGTAACTACCTACTGGAAACAAGTAGGTTGATCTTTTCATCAACTTTATATCTACCTCACCTATTTTACTATAAGCAATACATTCTCCTGATGTTCCAGCCAATCATACTGTCATGGGTCAGGCCAAGAAACTAACATATTTAATCCCTACGCAGGTATACTTAGCCATACGGAACTAGTACTGCACCGTGGCGAAGCAGACCTGTGGCAGCGCAGCACTGTCGGACCTTTTGCCCGATGCGGTTCGTCTTGTCCGGAGCTCCATGTCAGCCAAGACTTGATCTCACACATCAAAGAGCGCGTTCCGGTACCAACACAACCTTCTAGCCATTATTTGTTACACTACATGTCTTGTTTTGCACCTCCTTTACGAAGTACTGTCGTTACCTCCAATCCCAAGCTCCAAGAACCCGACAACCCTGGAGCTATCCTTCTATCCTATTCAGGCTTTCCTTCCCAGCCACTAACTACTGAGTAGCTGTCAGCCCTCTGAGCCGTCCTTTTTATATTCCCTTTCCTAGCCATTCAAAGTGCGTTATTAATATCTCGCCCTTCTCTCGTTACCCCTCGCTGCCCATCTTTTCCATTTGACCGAAGCCAAGACTCCCTCTCTACACGTGGCCGCCACATGTAATGAGTCAACCCCATGACACTCGGTGTACTGTTTGCTATGGAAGGCCGGTAACCTCTCCCCATCCAACCGTTCTACTGTGAAGCATACCATGGTACCATATATTTCCTCGTTTTACAACTTCGTTTACCGATCAAGTACAATCTCCCGGCGTAAGGAGATATATCCGCATGGCAGTCATCTTGGTTGCCACATCCCGTGCCCTGCCGCCCCATGGCATACCGTAGTCGTGGCCGAGACAGCAAGAAGCATCGCTGAAGCTTGGCTCCGCATTACCATTCCAGCCATTCGGATTCTCGATAGTCCACCTTTTGGGGCTCGCCTTGCCTGCATCGCACCGCCGTGTTACCGCTCACCGCACGGCACGAATGCTGTTAGTCACACCGCAGACTCATTGATCGGGAACGTTGCGTACCCGTCATCCCGGCCCCGGGTCATTTCCCAACAGTTCAAGTGCCAAGTGTGCCTTCCTGTGTACCATGACTGCGGGGCATATTTATAGTACGCAGTAGCGTTTACCCAAAGAAACGTACAGAATCCTGTGGTACTCAATCTATCTAGAATATGTCGTCGCAGTTGGATGGGTAGCACTCCGGGAGCTCAGGTTATGTAGCGTACACGGTTTCGACATGCGTACCTTGAATCCTACTTACACCCGTCCTCAGTTCATCAGCACACTGCGCATACTCCACATACTACTCCATACACTAACTACTACTCCGTACGTAGACATGAGCGAAGAAGCTCCAGCGCGAGTACAGTCAGCCTCTACGGATACACCCAGTGGCCACGTTCACGGCTGTAAGATAGCGAGCTGAGTCCTCTACTGCGTATTCACCAGGATGATATGCAATCTACGCACCAGATTGCGAATGCCCACTTACCCGACGTTCAGGGCACCCCGGCTTGGATGTCTTGGCGACCGTGACTCGCCCAGGGCTGGGTCTGGAGGAGGGTTGGGGCCCCGAGATTGGGGTTGTGGGGGAGAGATTGGATGGGATGCGGAGAAGCAACCACCCTGGCTTGTTTTCTGTCCAGCAGAAGCTCGACGTGGCATACGTATTTCGCAGGGGAACAGACTACGGCATGGAGGAAGCACTTGGTTGACCCGTAGGCTGATGGAAAGTGTGTCAGGGGAAGTCCTGGCTTGGGATAGAAATGTGGCGCTGGTAGTACTGGCTGGTCAAGTTCAGAAGCAGTTGAAAGTTCACTCTTGGTGGCTTGTGTGCTTCAATGTGTTTTCCCATGCTCGAGGGGGGAAGTAGACGAGGAAGGGAAAGGTATCCAGGCGAGGAGATGGTGTCAAGAATACAGTGATGGAAGAAAGTCAACCTAGTCGTGCCTATGCCCATCCACACTGTCCGTATTCATGCCTCCTGCCCTGCCACAGATTCAATAGGTCGTCTGTCCCAGCTGTACCGTACCAATGCGAGACGGGCGGGGGTTGCGGGTGGAATGCGGCCCCGGATAAGCTACGAAGAACGGTGCCACCTGTGTGTTTGGCTGGCCTGGACGCGGCAGCTCATGAGCTAGACCGGGATAAGCTGACAGGATCCAGATCCCAAGAAGCGGCAGAGTAGCAGTGCATTCATTAGATGGCTGCGTCGTTTGGCTCGCTGCGTTGTGTTGCTCACTGTCGAGTGAACAGACCCTGACCCTGTCTCAATGGAGGAAAGCTGCCCCCCTACCCTTGTTTCCACAACCCAACTACCTTCGTACAGATATGTGAACTACTGTTACGACGCAGGCTACGCTCTCCCTCTCAGCCATGCTCACTCTTCCTCTCACTTGTTCACCGTTCAGGCGAGTTGCTGCTCTGGAATTCCGGTGACCACAGGCTGTCATGAGGTGAGATATCCGCAACATCCTGGCCGGGAGGGGGTGATCTATGTAAATTACCCGGGTTCTTCTGGTTTACCACCACCCGTCCGTACTTCGTACTCATGTGAACTCTGGCGCAAATTGCCAAGATACCCGGGCAAGATGAAGACGGTCGAGTAACTGGGTGCTGTCGTGGCTTGCTTTTTTCTCGCCCCCTCTCGCCCCGATAACGACTTGGGGCTCTCTGCCCCTGTCACCGCTTCTCCGTGTAGCTATCGTTCAACCATATAAGAAGAGCATCCCTTGCCTGGCTCCCAGATCCCTTGTTTCACGCGTCCTTCTTTCTCCCTCCATCTTCCACCGCTCAACCGACTTACACCTGCGCTTCTGCGCCTCTGCACCTGTGACCTACTTATACTCTCCGTTCCACGATAGAGGAGTGGGACAAAATCCGGGAGAACGACAGGCCTCAAGATCCCCCCCCCCGTCTCTGTTACTGCTGGTTGACCAGTCACCCAATAACCCTCGGCCTCTTCTCTCCTCGCTGGCTGGGTTTACTTCGCACCAGGGGTCTTGAACGACCAACCTCGGCTCCTCCTCGCCTTCGGTCAAGCGAGCTACAGTCCCCTTTCGTTACCAGTATGTCTTCCTCGGAGAAGGATGTCAAGACCGGCGGCGTCGTCGACCCATCCATCGAGATCGAGTACGCAAGCGATCCCGACAGAAGTGGTTTCGACCAGGCTGCCACCAAGAGGCTTCTTCGCAAAATAGACTGGACTCTCATTCCATTTTTGGCGCTTCTTTACTTGCTGTCCTTCCTGGACCGCACCAACATCGGAAACGCTCGTCTCGCTGGCATCGAGGAAGATCTCGGCATGAAGGGCCTCGATTACAATGTTGCTCTGTCTGTCTTCTTCCCTTGGTATGTCGCTGCCGAAATCCCCTCGAACTTGGCAATGAAGCGGTTTCGCCCATCAATTTGGATCCCCTGCATCATGATCGCATGGGGCGTCTGCTGCACCCTTATGGGTCTCGTTCACAACTACGCCGGACTTTTGGCTGCACGCATGGCTCTTGGCCTTGCTGAGGGCGGCCTGTTCCCCGGCATCACTTACTAGTAAGTATGCCAACTGTGGCAACTAAACCCATAGCCTTCGGGTACCCTCTAACCAGGGCCATAGCATCACCATGTGGTACAGGCGCCATGAGTGCGGGCTTCGTATGGCTATCTTCTTCTCGGCTGCCACCGCGGCTGGCGCGTTTGGGGGTCTGCTCGCCCGAGGTATCATCGAGATGGACGGCGTTGGCAACAAGCCTGGCTGGGCCTGGATCTTTATTCTCGAGGGAATCATCACTCTCGCAGTTGGTCAGTCATGTCCAAGAAATGGCCCTGTGACACGCCTGTATTTCCGCAGTGTTCATACTTACAGCGCCGCGCTTTAGCCATTGCCGCGTTCTTCGTCATGAACGACTACCCTTCCACTGCCAAATTCCTCACCGTCGCCGAAAAGGAGGAGGTTACCCGCCGCCTCGAGCAGGATCGCTCTGCACTTGCCGATGAGTTCGATATGGTATACTTCTGGGATGCCATCAAGGACTGGAAGATCTGGGTTCATATGGTGAGATGGCCTGGCCCGGACCCATACCCTCGTCTCCTTGTCGCATCGCTGGCGCACTACTGACGCGCTGCAGTTGATCACTATCGGCATCTACACCCCTCTCTACTCTTACTCGTTGTTCTTGCCGACTATCGTCAGCGGCCTAGGGTATACGAATAACACCGCACAGCTGATGACCGTGCCCCCTTACGTGGTTGCATGCGTGTGCTGCATCAGCGGTGGCTGGCTGGCGGACCGTCAGCGCCAGAGAGGCATATACATGATCTTCTTCTGCGCTGTAGCGTGAGTAAACAGGGAGAGGGCGCCAATCGTCGTTCGTGTCTAATAGGTAGCTGTAGAATCGCCGGATTCATCATGCTCCTCTCTTCTCAGAGTAACGGTGTCAAATATGCCGGGTGTTTCTTCGCCGCCTCGGGCATTTATCCCAACGTTCCTCAGGGAGTGGCATGGAACGGCAATAACATTGGAGGATCCGTAAAGCGAGGCGTCGGCATCGCCATGCACGTCGGTAAGTGCAGTTCTTCTTTCTAGTGCCGGGAGCGATGCAGCACGACACCTGCGCTAACAGGCGATAGGCTTCGGTAACCTTGGCGGAGCCATTGCTGGATTTCTTTACCAAGCCAAGGACAAGCCTCACTACTACCCGGGCCATGGAACACTGCTGTCGACTCTGACCATGTCCATGTGTCTCTCAACCTTCATGACCATCTACCTCCGCCGAGAGAACGCTCGCCGAGACCGCGAGTACAAAGACCCCAGCCAATACACAGCTGAAGAGAAGGCAGCAGAGCGCCACAAGGGGGACAATGCCACGTTTTTCCACTACACAGTCTAGTTCGATCTGTACTTTTTTCTCTTGGGAAGAGTCCTGTCTTGTGATTGGAGATAATGATAAAACATGAAGTAGCGATATGTCACTAAGTGATCAGGGTGATTGATGGAGACAATAGTGTCAATGGGTGCATATGGTTGAAAGAAAGAATCGTCGTTGACCATCAGACGTACGACTGAATCGAAATGTCGCATGTCGCTAAGACAATAGGTTCGCTTCTTGTCAGGAAGCTTGAGCGGTAGAATCAATAGTAGATAAACCTCGGGCAGCTAGTATTTGTCAGGAATAACACGCTCGAGAGGCAGAGTTTGCACCGGATAAACCTCGGGCGCCAGCGCCGTCTCCACAGGCCTCGCCCCACTTAAACTACTCGAAATAGAGCCTCGCGTGGCGCGCGTGGCCACATTTAGTAACACAGAATACACACCAGATTTTGCCCCCTAATTACATATAATAATTAAGAGTCTCATTCGCTTAGTAGTATAAGCCTATACCCTAATTGAGGGTAGTATAAGAAGTAACTATATTCAAACCCCAGTTTAAGCATAATGTTTTTTAGTAGCAATAATAACTAGTAGGATTAATAGAACTAGATTCTAAACTAAAAATCCTAGAATCTAGAGGAATATATTAAAAATAAGTCTTATTTTTATATATACTCTAGCTAGCTATATATAGTAATAATATATAAACGCACTTATACTTTTATATATGTAATAATTAAGAATCTTATGAGACTAAAAAGCTACTAGGCTAAGTATATATATTATAACGATTTAATATATTTTAAATACTAAGATATCTATTGAAAATATCTTTCTATTGATCTTTAAGGAAGCTAATTAGTAGTTTACTTAGTATAGTACTTTTTAGATAGAAGTTAAGGTTTTTAACTTATAGGATTATTTTAATTTTAAAGTAACTATTTGTTAAAACTTTTTTTTAGAATTTTCTTAAGAGTTCTTCTTAAGTAACTTTCTAAAAGTTAAAAAGTATTAATAAGCTTTTAAAATATTTAAATTAAATACTCTTAAAAGCTCTACTCCTATAGGGGTAGTTTATAAATAAGATTAATAATTCTTAATAGATACTGTTTTAGAAGTTTATATAAATAATATTATAAACTTTATAAAGAAAAACTTAAAGGTTTATATAGCTTCTTATAATTTCTATATTTTAAAAGTTTGAAAGTATTAAAGTAAGTATTTAAATTAATTTTATATGATAATTTAGATTTTTAAATATATAAGTAAGGTATTCTAATATTAGTATTATAATATAGAAGAGGATATAGTAATATAGACTACTAATTTTAATAACTACTTTAGTATTATAAATAACCTATATTTCTAAAATACTACTTTAGTATATTATAAGATACTTTAATCTTTTAAATTTAAATATCTTACTATAAGAGTAGTAATTAAAGTATAATTTTAGAAGTAGTAAAATGCTATATATAAAATTTGAATAGTTAGTTATACTTTTTTAATTATTAGAATATTTTAAATTAATAACCTTATATTTTTATTAGTTTTCTTACTAATTAAATTTTAGATATAAAGTTATATATTTATAATTTATAGCTATATAGATTCTATATTTCTAAATAAGATTATTTTAATAATTATAAAAATAATTTAATATCTCCCTGAGGTTTTCTTATATAATAAGATTAGTTAGAGTATTTTTAATACTTTAGTAGAAGTTTTAATTATTATATTAAATACTTGAAGTAATAAGAGATGTTTTTAGAATTTAGATAAACTTTTATATCTTCTAAAGTATAATTTAAACTACTTTTTGATATACTATTATTATATATACTTTTAGTTGGCTTATAAAAGCTAGGTTTTAAATGTTTTAATTAAAAAGAGGATTAAGTAGTTATTTATTTTAAATTTAGATTTCTTAAGAAGAATTTAAAGTTTTAAATAATAGTAATTATATAGCTAGCTTTCTAGTTAAAATAGTTATAATATTATATGATAAGTATATTATAAAGAAGGACTTTAGTAGTATTTTCTCTAAGATTCTTGTATCTTTAATTCAGACGCTTTAATTTATATTTTTTAAAATATAGAATATTTTATAATTTTTTAAAAAGCTCCTTTAAGAGATTATATTTAATATAATATAAAACCTATACTTATTAAGAGCTATAAGGATACTAAGATCTTTATTATAAGTAGTAAAGATAAAAAGGTTAAATTATATTTATATAATATTACTTTCTATATTACTCTAGTTATAAATATTATCTCTTTTTAGTAGTTATAAAAATAAGACTATTAGTAGGATATTAAGCTAAACTATTTATCTTAGTTATAGAAAAGTAATTATTTTAAAATTATAGCTATTAATATTTAATATAACTAGTAAGTTTTTGAATATTATATATCTTATAAAAGATTAACTATTTTAATAGTATAGTTAGTATAATATAAGCTTTCTTCTAAATATTACTATTACTAGTAGTATACTATAGATATTATTTAAAGACTCTTAGAAAGTAATAAATAGCTCTAATATTAATAGTTAGAATATCCTAATAGAAAGCAACTATAGATATTATTTAAAGACTCTTAGAAAGTAATAAATAGCTCTAATATTAATAGTTAGAATATCCTAATAGAAAGCTTTTTAACTATTTTATTTTAACTATATGAAATATCTAGATTATTAAT
Source organism: Colletotrichum spinosum (assembly GCA_004366825.1). Classification (NCBI taxonomy): domain Eukaryota; kingdom Fungi; phylum Ascomycota; class Sordariomycetes; order Glomerellales; family Glomerellaceae; genus Colletotrichum; species Colletotrichum spinosum. The sequence goes on from QAPG01000494.1 coordinate 19,166, forward strand.
AACTATTTAAAATATAATAATTACTAGCTTATTTAAAAGGTATATAAAGCTTGTAGTATTAATAAGATAAAATATAAGATCTACTATATAGAGTATAAGAGTATTTTATATATTACTCTTAAGAAGTATATTATTTTTAACTTCTATTCCTATTATTAAAACTATAGTAATTATACTTTAGTTTTAATATTTATAGATAGAACTACTAATTACTCTTGGGATTTTTATTTTATTAATTATACTAGAGCTATTATTATAAAGGTATTTGAAAGTTTTATTACTTTTTTTAAATATTAATATAATATTAATATTAAAGTTTTTAAATATAATAAT
>QAPG01000495.1:0-19559 GCA_004366825.1 Colletotrichum spinosum
AGAATAATTTTATTAAGGTTTAGTTTAATATACTAATAGTTTTAGTTATAATAGTTATAGCTAGATATTTCTATACCTATCTTATAATTATCTTTTTATAAGTAGCTATATAGATTTTAAGGAAATTTTAATTCTATTATAAAGGTTATAGAAAAATAATAAATTATAAAATACCTAACTCTTAGTATTCTATTTTATTCTATCTCAAGAAGTTCATAAAAGTTCTTAATTCTATAACTTTAGTAGTTACTTTTAGATATATATATTAAGCTTTAGTTTTAATAAAGTTCTCCCTAATTATTACTACGAGGTCTTCTATTATTATAGGGTTAAATATTAGAACTAGGGGTATGATTACTTATAATAATAAGTAATTTCATTACTATTTTAACTAGTTATAAGCTAGTATTAGTACGAATGCTATTATTAGGTAAAATTTATAGTTAAATCCATATATAGGGTAAAAAACTTAGATACTATTCTAAGTACAGAGTAAAAGTAACTAAATAAGAATTAAATATAATAATAGTAACTAGAAATATAAGTAGTTTTTATTATTATTAGTAGTAGTAGTATTATTATAAATAGCTATTAATTTATACTTTAAAAAATAGCTAGTTCGTCTATAGTAGTCTATTATTTTCTTTTATATCTCTAGTTAGTATTATTAAGGTATACTAGTAGTATTATTAGTACTTAGTTAGTATCAATTAATATTATAAGTATTATTATAGTAAGTTTAATACTTCGAAGCTAGTACTAACATATTAGACTATAACCTTCTGATTATTATAAACCTTATATTAGTAAGTTCGCATATCTAATTATTACTCTATTACTTATTAGTCTTTATATATATATATATATAGCTTCTAGGTTAGGGCTAGGTCTGAATTAGTAGTTATACTACTAAGTGTTTTTAACTATATTTACCTAAAGAGATATATATAAGTTATAGTATATAACTAGGTATTTTCCTATTATAGAAATTATTTACTAGGCATTATATAAAGCTACCCCCTAGGCAGGGGGGCTGAATATATAAAACTCCACAATAATAATAATACTAATACTAATAATATAAATTACCTCTAGCTGCTACTTATCACTATATTTAACTCTTATAATCTTAATATAAATATAAATCTTATTAAGAATATTAGTAATTTGAAAGATTATAGCTACTTTAATAAAAGCTTAAATAAATCAATATTATATCAAAATAACTTTACTACTTTTTCTAACCCTCTTAAAATAGTTATAATTAAATTTAACTTTGTAATATTATTAGTAGATAAGGCTATTAGTATAGCTAAGAAGCATAAGATTCAAAGAATAAAAAAGAATCTGATACCTAAAAGTAAGGTACTTAGTAATAACTCTAAATACTTTAAATATATATTAGAAGTAGCTTATTAAATACTACTTTATCTTTCTAAGAACTAGATATATTAAAATGTATTATAATTATCAGCTAATAGTTAAAAATGTTAAGATAACTTAAGGTGAGAAATATCATATTATACACTATTAGGATAATATTATTACAAATTAAAAGCCTAAAGTAAATATAACTATAGCAGTTAGTATAGAGTAGCTTGGAGTATAAGTCCTAGCCTAGTGCTAAATGCTTTCTATATGAAGCGAAAAGCTTAATTCTTTTGTTTTTATTTTATTGTTTAATTTTTAAGAATTATATTACTTTAAATAACAAATATGATATTATCTTAATTAATAATAAGAAGAAGGGCTTATAGTTCGCTCTCTACTATAACTATTAGTAGATATATTGCCCCCTGAAGTACAACTTTAGCCCTCCTACCCTGCTACTAACTACTATAGTTAGCCCTTGATTAATCTAAAGCTAAACTTCTTATAGCTATAGTAGCTAGAATACTTACTTTATACTAATTCTTTTAATAATGAATAACTAATAATTCTTTCTATAATAATCTTATATCTTTATATCTTTATACTTTTATACTTTTATAGCTTCATATAATTTCAGTATCTCGAGATATTTAATTACTACTAATTATAAGTATTCTATTTAGATGTTTATTATAACCTTAATAATTATAATTTCACCCTTTTTTAGACTAAGCTTTACTTATTTTTAAGATGAGATTTAATACTTCTAATATGAAAATGTTCTATTATTAATATAAGCTAACTTATAATTTCTATATAAGTATAATAAGATTAAGCTTAATATTATTAGTAAATTATCTTAGTATAATAGGTATAGTTTATATATAAGTAATATTTGTATAAATATAGATACTTATACTATAATTTAATAGTTTCTGAAACTTTTAGAATTATATTAATATAATATTTTAAAATGTCTAGTAATTAGTATTATAATAATATATTAGAATTACAGTATTATCTAATTAATATTTAGTTTCTAGAGTTTTCAGTTTAGTATGATAGCTTGTAAGATAACTAGATAATGATATTTTAAATATTTATAAACTATTTATAAATTATAATTTGTAGGATAATCTTATTAAAACTTAATCTAAGAAACTAGTTGTTCTATTCATAAGGGTTATAGGTAAATATTATTATATTTATTTTATACTTCTCTGTTTATAAATAGTTACATAAACTTTAAGGGGATTTCGAATCTATTATAAAGAATATAGAAAATTGATAAATTATGAAATACCTACTTTTTATAAAGACTTTATTTTATCTTAGTTTTAAGAAATCTTAAGAGATTCTTTATTTTATGATTTTAGTAGTTACTTTTAACTATATATATTAGACTTTAGGTTTAATAAGATTCTTGTTATATAGATTATTACTATAAGGCCTTCTATTGCTATAGAGTTAAATATTAGAACTAAAGGTATAATTATCCATAATAATAGGTAATTCTATTACTATTTCAACTAGTTATAAGTTAGTATTAGTATAAATACTATTATTAGGTAACGTTTATAGTTAAATCTATATATAAAGTAAAAAGCTTAGATATCAATCCAAGTATAGAGTAAAAGTAACTAAATTAATTAATAATAATAAGTAGTAATTATAAGTACTAATAGTTTTAAAAATGTAGTAATCTATATAAAATAACTATTTTTTCTTAAAGTCTTTAATAAAAACAATAGATATCCTAGCTATAGATAAACTAGCTTAAACGTAACGTTTGTTTATTAGGCTTATAATTTAATGTTAGATGTTCAAAGATATTCTTTTAATATATTATGAAATAAGCTTTATTATAAAACTAATTCTATTCTATCTAAATCGTTTTAAGATAAATATAGTAATCAAAAAGCTCCTATTAAAATATAAAACTAGAAGCTTTATTCTTATTACATAAGCTTATTCAAAAAGTATAAAAAGAATAGTAAAATAAATATTAACTACTCTGAAATAACTAGTAGTATAACTATTAAAACTATATTAATATATACTAAATTAATCACTAATTACTTATATCTTCTTTCTTTTAAACTAGGCAATATTATAGGTAATAATTTAATTAAATTTATAAATCTATCTTTATATATATTTCTTCTAATTTACTACTAATAGCCCAGATAATCAAGTCACTAAGCATATCTATCTTCTTTTTATTTCTTGTAAAGTCTAAGATTACTTTTGAGTATTGTAACTATTACTTCCTAAGAGTAAGTAGATATATTATTCTAAAACCTACATAGAATAAACCATTCGATATTTATTTATTAATATTAATGTATATTTTAATTATCTTAGAAATATAAGTTTCTTCATTTATGCTTAGGAAGAAACTAAACTAATATAACTATAGTAATATAATTAATATAAGGTTCTACTATTTTATAAATTCCTTACTAGCTAGCTTTTAATAATTATAATTATTATAAACCTGAATAGAAATAAAGACTTATTATTTATTAAGACAGAAATTAAGAAAAGCAATTATCTATCTATTTCTATATCTAACTATAGAATCTGAATATCAATCTTAGAAACTACTAATAAATACAAAATATAGTCTATACCTAATAATAAGATAGTCCTTAATATTATAATATATATAAACACTAGCTCACATTTATACTTACATAACTATAAAGTCTATCTTTAAACTTTATATATACTTATAATAAGAATTAATTAAAATCTACTAGTTATAACTACTTATCTATTTAATCTTTTATAATAGGAAAAAGTAATATTATGGTAGTATTATACTAACATAAAATAGCTAAACTATTCTTATACTTATTATCTATATATTTCTATTTTAATTAACTGTTAAATCTAGTTAGAATAGAAACTATAACTAGTTATAGTTTAGAAATCTATATTAAAATTCTTAATATCTATTTTATAATTACTATTACTCTATGCCTAGAATAATATCTAAGCTCTTTACCTTATATATAGATTTAGCTATGAACTTTACCTAACAATAGTATTTATACTAATACTAGCTTACAACTAGTTAAAATAGAATAAAATTAGTTATTATTATAAATAATTATATACCTAACTCTAATATTTAACCCCATAGTAAAAGAAAACTTCGTAGTAATAATTAATATAGGAAGGATTATATTAAAACTAAGGTTCAATGTATATAGCTAAAAGTAACTATTAAGGTTATAAGGCTAAGAATTAATAAACTTCTTAAAAATAGAATACAATAGAAGGTTTATAAGAACTAGGCGTTCTATAATATATTATTCTTTTATAACCTTTATAATAAAATTAAAATCTTGTTAAAATCTATATAACTATTTATAAAAAGATAACTATAAGATACATATAAAAATATCTAATAATAGTTATTGTATTTAAAGCTATTAGTATATTAGATCAAGTTTTAATGAGAACATATTGAATATTATAAGACATAAATAGCCTATAGATATTTAAAAGAAAACTATCTAGTTATTTTATAAGTTATTATATTAAGTTAATAATATTAGAAATTAGATATTAATGAGACAATATTTTAGTATTAATACTCTATTATAATACTCATTATCAGATATTTTAAAATATTATAATAATACAGTTCTAAGGGTTTTAAAAGCTATTTAATTATATTAGAAGTATTTATATTCATATAAGTGTTATTTATACATTATCTATATTCAATATATTAAGATTATTTATCAATAAGAATGAGTTGAACCTTATTATACTTATATAGAAATTATAAGTTAGTTTATATTAATAGTATAAAGTCTTATCTTAGGGGTAGGTAAAGCTTAGTTAGGTTATTAAGGTTATAGATATTAAGATTATAATAAATATTTAAATAGATTATTTGTAATTGGTAGTAATTAAATATCCTAAGATATTGGAATTATATTAATAGCTATAAAAGTGTAAGGGTATAAGAATCTAAGAATCTAAGGTTATTATAGAAGGAATTATTTACTATTTATTATTTACAAAAAGGCTAATATAGGGTAAGTATACTAGTTATTATAGTTATAAGGGGTTTAGCTTTAGATTAACTAGGGCTAGCTATAGTAATTAATAGGGAAGTAGAAAAACTAACGTTATACTTTAGGGGGTAATATATCGACTAATAGGTATAGTAGAAACTAAGCCATTAGCCCCACTCTTAATATCTATTATCATTATATAGTAATATTAAATTATAATATAATAATTTATCTAACTAACTTGATAATCGATAATAACTATTCAAATTTAATAAAATAAGAAACTAACTAAAAGTAGTTTGACTAGATAATTTTTACTTAGGAATACCCGCCTACTAAATTTTTTAACTCATCTAAACTTAATAAAAAACGTAGTAAATATCTATTTGAACTATGAATAGAAATAACAAATTTTCTCGAAAAGCTAAGTATCATAATAAAAATTGTTCTAATACTTAATAAAATACTAGAAAACCGTATTAATATTCTAACTATACTAAAACCCCTATAGTATATAAAAATTACTAACCTATATCTAAATTTTAAATAATAAACTAATTTCAAAAAATTAATAGAAATCTTTCAATCTTCTAATAAAGACTTAATTAACTTTTAACTTATACTATATAATTATCTACTATATAAGAAAATAAAAAGTATTACTATTAAACAGAATACTAATAAAAAACAATTTCTTCTTTCTATAAAATATCTATATTACCTACAAAACTCCTTTAGAATCCTATTTAAACTATATAAAAACTTCTTAGAAACATTAGTTTTTACTTTCTATTAGATTGGTCTATTATTAATTTTTTTGAATCTCTATTAGAAATTCTAAAGTATCAATAATTACTATTATTCTTTTGTCTTCTATTTCTTTTATATTATCTATTATTTACTATTAAATTAAATTTAGGTAAAGTATTTATTAATACTAGAAGCTAGCTATAAAAAGTACTTTAGTAGTACTTTAATAGAATTATAATAAACTTGAAAAGTTTATATTTAAAGTGAAAACTCTTTATTAAACTATAGGAGTAGTAGTTATATGGAATCCTAATCGTAATATCTTATACAAATTCTAAAACTTAGGTTTATGATATTAATATATAAGTAGAAAGAAACTTTTCTACTTTCTTATATTTTAATTATAATACTACTTTTACTATTTCTAGTTAACTTTTTATATAATTAACATTTAATTAGAAGCACTATTTAGCTATAATATGCTAGAAATAGAAAAAATATAATAAACTAATAGATTACTATTACTTTAAAAAGACTTTTTGAATTACATTTTAAAGATAGCATATTTAATATACTAGGGCTATACTTACTATTCAGATTACTAATATACTATTCTACTACTATTAACTCTACCTTCCCTCTTCTCTAGTAAATAAATACCTATTTAAAAGACTTATATAGACCTTTTTATAAACGCTAAATCTAGCTAACCTACTAGCTTTAAGTAAGGGAGCTATCTAGCTACCTTAGTAAGTACGAAATAGAATTTCGTCTAATAAGGTAGGTAGGTAAGGCAATGACTTCCAACGACTACTTAAGGTACCTATCGAACAACAGGACAAGCTGAGTATTTTTCTGGGACTTACATAAGAATTGTAAGCGCGATTGACCTCTCACAGTTCTTTGCCCCTGCCTCTGTAGCAGAACGCCTTCGAGTTGTGTTGCTCTGGGGCCCACTGCACCGCGCGTCATCGATACCTTCCATTCTCGCAGCAGATCATTCGCACCCGTCCGCTTCCACGACCCTCCTTCTTCACCAGGTTGCGTCTGGGTTTTGCCTGCAGCCTGATACGGGGGCTTCATTCGTAACCTGACCAGGCCACTTTGCAGATCAACTTTTCGCACTGCACAAGAGTCTGGCTGCTATGTGTTCGCTTTTCCCCTCGAAACCCCACAACCCGCCCATTTGACGCTCTCTCGTTGCCGAGCGCTCGCTTCCTCTTCGACGTTTTATTCACTAGCATCGCAATGGCTGGTCCCAGCAAGAAGAAGAAGAAGCCCGCCGTCAATCCGGCCAGGGGCTTCGCAACTACCTCCGTCGCTTCGTCCAAGGCCCGAGCTGAGCCCGCCGAGGCGTCCGAAAACACTGCCGGTGGCCGCTCGGCATGTACCGCCACACAATTAACGCCTCAAGGGGCACCATCGTCCGTCGCGCAACCTGCTCTGGTCGGCGACGATACTAACAAGAACGTCCTGTCTGCCGAGGAGTATGAGAAGCAACTCGAAGAGGATGAGCTACAGTTGCTAGTTGAGAAATACGCTCAGAAGATAAGGCGAGATGCCCAGCGTCAGCGCGCTAGACTGGAGACGGACCGCCGGCTTCTCAGGGCCCAGGCCGATGCAGTCAACACGAAAAGATGGCTCCCGCAGGAGCTCATGGATCAGGTCTTGGACCTCATCCAAGCCGAAAGTCGCTTTGCTTCATCTAGTCTGTCTTCCGAAAGCACTGGCAACGGCAAGATGTTGCCCGAGGAAGACATGATTATCAAATTATGGACATTGCAGCAGACCCTGGCCGGCGTCGGCTTTCCCCAAGACCGCGTAAAGTCTGTTATGCGTCATATTCTCGACATTGCACCCAACATACCGGTCGTTGCCAAGGACAGCTTATGGGGTCTGGATGAAGCTCTCGACTGGCTGGCAAGGGAATGCCCAAGCGAGGAGTTGCCAGCATACGAAGAGCAAGGCAGAAACGGCTGCAGGAACAGTGCGTCAAAAACTAGGAGCTTCATTCCATACAGATGTAAAACTGACGTCGGCACCGACATCTAGGGAGTCCTGCCGAGAGCCCGCTTCCTTCCGGTACCACCACACCCAAGCTTCTCGACACAGAAACCCGTCAAAAACCTGCCAGCCAGAGAAAGAAGGCCCTGGCGACGTGCGACAGCGACATTGAGCCGGATGATCTGGTTCCAGTCTATATCGAAACTAAAACCAAGCTCTTAGAACTGGAGCGAGGCCAGCAAGAACAAAAGAGGCAAGGGTATAGCAGATCCAACGAGAATGGAATTGAAAGCAAGACAGACAAGCTTCGTGCCAAGATCAACAAGATCGAAAGGGACGTTTTATTTGACAGGTTGCCAGCCGAGCAGCTATGGAAGACCCGAAAGCTCGAAATCGAGAAACGCTTGTCTGCAGCCAAGAAGCAAAGGGCACGGGAAGATGCCGACAGAATTTCTGAAAACATATTCGAGGATTCGAACGTACATGCCGATGGAGACATAAACACCGAAGCCGCTCGTATCGCGGTTGAAGTCCTAGCCGAGGCCGACAACGATGATGATGGCGGAGGTGAACTCGCTAATCTGTTCGACAGTCTCCCCATGACCGAAGTAGATGCCACAGGGAAGTCAAGCACCGTCCTCAACGGGGCTGATGGCACCAAGGTCACCATTCGGGATTTCGGCAGATGGAGCGGCGTCACTCCCATGAGGGTCCTAGAGGAAGCTTGTCGGTCGAGGTAAGTCGCAACCTTGGAATTCAAAGAAAGAAGCTTAACAAAGGCAGGGATGCGGCGGTGAGGATAAGATACTCGCTAATCTCCGAGGTTTCGTTCGCCAACCGCCACCTACTGTCGATTTCTTGGGCCAGAGGCCAAGATATACTCCCCCAGTCTCTAGCTACTAGCGTGGAAATTGACGCTCATCCTACAAACTTCACTTTCAGCATGAAATCAATCGCCACTCCAGATAAAAAACAATCGGAGGCTTTCGTCGCAACTTGGGCCCTATTTCACGTCTTCGGGATCTCTGCGAAGGAAGAAAAGGTCGGAATGAGACTGCCTGCTGTGTGGCGTGAGCTGTGGGATGACCTCTCGGAAAGCCGTAAGAGTGTACTCGACTCCAAGGACCGTGATGCTATCAGAGAGCTTCGAGCACTTGTACGTCAACGACAGGACCAGGAGCTCGAGGATGGCGTTATACTGCATGGCGCTTTTAAAGGCAGGGCAACCGCACGAAGCCACAGCGACAAGAAGGAAGACGTCGGGCAGGATCTTGTCAAGCGACTCTCCGGCGACCCAGATCGCTACCAGAATGTTTGGGCTCAGAAGATCAAGTCCCCCAGATATAAGGCCATGCTCCAGTTCCGTATGCGGCTTCCGATGTGGCACTTCAAGCAGCAGGTCACCGAGGCTGTCGACACAGAGCAGATAGTGATCATCTGCGGCGAGACGGGTTGCGGCAAGAGTACACAAGTGCCAGCATTCCTTCTCGAACATCAACTCTCGCAAGGTAAGGCATGTAAAATCTACTGCACTCAACCTCGTCGAATTTCGGCCATCTCGTTGGCCCGGCGAGTGAGCGAGGAGCTTGGAGAAGGTCGAGGCGAGCTGGGAACGTCGAAGTCACTGGTCGGATACTCGATTCGCTTAGAGGCCAACACTTCTCGGGAAACACGTCTTGTGTTCGCCACCACTGGCATCGTCATGCGCATGCTTGAAGGTTCAAACGACTTACGGGAGGTCACTCATTTGGTCCTCGATGAAGTTCACGAAAGATCTATCGACAGCGACTTTTTGCTCATCATCCTCAAGAAGCTCATATTGAAGCGCAAGGACCTGAGGATTATTCTCATGTCTGCCACGGTTGACGCCGAACGGTTCTCCAAATACCTGGGCGGGGCCCCAGTTCTGACCGTTCCTGGACGAACTTTTCCTGTGCAAGTGCGCTATCTAGAAGACGCCATCGAGGCAACAGGATACGCCACCGGACAGAACGGCCAGGACAGACTGGTGGATCTAGAGGACGAGGCGGTAGTGACAGATAGCGAAGGCGATAAGAGCAACTCTGGGGACGATCTCTCGGCTTATTCTGCAAAGACGCGGGCCAGTCTCGCGCAGATGGACGAGTACCGCATCGAATTCGATCTCATCGTACAGCTTATTGGTAAGGTCTCTGCGAGTCCCGAGTACGTGGCGCACAGCAAGGCAATTCTTGTATTCCTGCCTGGAATTGCCGAAATACGGACGTTGAACGACCTTCTCTCCGGAGACCCGACTTTCTCATCCAATTGGCTGATCTATCCGTTGCATTCGACCATTGCCACGGAGGATCAAGAGGCCGCTTTTCTTGAGCCACCCCAGGGATTTCGCAAGATCGTTCTGGCGACCAACATTGCCGAAACAGGCATCACGATCCCCGACGTTACATGCGTCATAGACACAGGCAAGCACCGCGAGATGAGGTTCGATGAGAAAAGACAGCTATCCCGGTTAATTGACACTTTTATCTCGCGGGCCAACGCCAACCAGCGTCGCGGCAGAGCCGGTCGTGTTCAGGAAGGGCTTTGCTTCCACCTCTTCACAAAGCATAGGCACGACACGCAAATGAGCGACCAGCAGACACCAGAAATGCTGCGTCTTTCGCTCCAGGATCTTGCCATACGCGTCAAGATATGCAGAATTGGCGGAATTGAGGAGACGCTGAGCGACGCCCTGGACCCCCCTTCGGCCAAGAACATTCGCCGCGCCATAGATGCTCTCGTCGACGTTCGAGCTCTGACGCCAGCTGAAGAACTGACGCCACTCGGGCATCAGCTGGCTCGGCTCCCCCTTGATGTATTTCTTGGGAAATTGATACTCATGGGTGCCGTTTTCAAATGCCTAGATATGGCCCTCACCGTTGCTGCTATCCTGTCCTCGAGAACACCCTTTTCGGCCCCCTTTGGCCAGCGGGCGCAGGCTAATCTTGCAAAGACGGCTTTTCGCAGGGGAGATTCGGATCTTTTGACAATTTACAATGCATATCTCGCATGGAAGCGCGTCTGCAAGTCTACCACCGCTTCGGGGGGAAAGGAACTCCAATTTTGTCGCAAGAACTTCCTCAGCCAACAGACCCTGGCCAACATTGAAGACCTCAAGGGCCAATTACTCGTCGCGGTGGCAGACTCTGGTTTCCTAATGCTGACTGACGAAGAGAGATGGGCGTTTAACCGGCTGCGATACGGAGCAAATTCGCGCGGACGTCGTCACCAAAGCTTCTTCGAAATACCTCGGCGAGTCAACGTCAATAGCGAGAACGACGCTATTACAACTGCAGTCGTTGCGTGGAGCTTTTATCCAAAATTGCTGGTGCGAGACAATCCAGGAAGTCGGGTTCTGCGGAACGTGGGAAACAACCAGCCTATCACTCTACATCCAACATCCGTCAACAAAGTTCACAACGAGCTCAAATGGCTATCGTACTATCATATCATGCAGTCCAAAACGTGAGGACCTTGACCGGACCCCCATCTGCAGGGCCTTCATTCACAGTTTGTATACTGACCATGTGCCTACGCAGCTTTTATCACGCCCACGAAACCACAGCAACCGACCCATTTTCCATTGCTCTACTTTGCGGAGACCTTCGGGTTGATGTAAGTCACTTCGTTAACCAGACGCTTGAATTCCGTCTCGTGATACGAAAGGTATGACTGACTTTGCGCAAACTATAGATGTTTGCTGGCGTGCTCGTTCTTGACGGCAACCGTTGCCGCTTCACCCTTCCTGACTGGAAGACGATGCTCGTCGTCAAAGTCCTGCGTACAAGACTTCGAGAGCTTCTTACTCGCTCCTTCAAACAACCTGGCAAGTTGCCGACTTCTCAACACGAGCGTTGGCTTGCTATCTGGCAAAGAATCTACACCCCAGAAACAGACCAAGAGAAGGGGCCCGCGGTCGTTGGGAAGGCGTGATACGCCTGTCAACGAAACGGCTACGCCGAGAGCATGATAATTCTCAGGTGCTTCCTAACAAGGGGGAGACTGCATACGTGAGAGTTGGGACACGCGAGAACTTGGGGCATATGCGCCAAAGTATCGTGCCGTGAGGAGTACCAGTAGCAGCATGACGCACAACACCGATGATGACAGGTGAGTGCTGATAGGAACTCCTTGACATTAAAACCCTTACTGGGTATACTACCGACGTCAAATTTGACACCTCGGATGTAATAAAATAACAGATGCTTTTTTTCCTTCTCGGCCCCAATATAACTGTCAGTGTTGCCCAGTCTGGCCCTTGGTCGTCTTCGCAGCATCGTTCCGAGTGGCCATCGACCCAATCACCAATGCTTTGAAATCAGCGTTGCTCTTCGTCGATTTGCGTGCTTCCGATGTCCCGTCACCATCACCGTTCGCCTTGCCTTGCGGTTGTGCCATCTCCCGGTTGCCTGAGCCCGTGGTAGCTGTGGCTTTCGGGAGGAATCCTATTCCTCGCTTGGCACCTCTATAGCCCAGGACAGCCCGCTTTACAGTCGCTGGCGGCGGGAGAAACCCGCCGGCAGTTTTCTTCGAAACAGCAAGCTTGCCGCTTTGCGTCTTTCCCACCCCGTAAACAATCCTGTCAGTTCGGACCTCGCCCTTCGACTGCCTCAGCTCCTCGACCGGCCCAGTCCGAAGCTTCCTACCATCCAATTCGTAGCCGTCTAGCTGCAGAGCGGCGCGTCCAGCGCTCGGTTCGTCGTGGAATTCAATTTTGGCTCCGCCGTGGTCTGGCTGGAGCACCAGATTTTTGAAACCCCCGATGTGCTCGACAATGCCTCGAACACGTGCGTCGTTGACCGTATCAGGTATGCCTAGGAGGGCAAAGCTCCGCTGAGAGATCTCAGCCCGACTTGGTTCAGTTTGATGGGCCGCAGCTCTGTCATTTCGCATTACCTCGTCTCCCGCCTCATCGTGGCTGGGAATTAGGGTATGGCTCTCTTTGGAGGTGACAGCGGTCCTCTTGAATTTGCTTGGTGTTGAGATTTGCACCGCCATGATGCTATTGCGAAGCTTGGTGCTGTCGAGTTCGGACGCAGCGGCCTTGGCCTGGTCCTCGGTTTCCATCTCGACATAAGCCACGCCATGAGATTTGCCGGCCTGGTTCCTCGGAATGCTCGTGCGCTTGACTGTTCCATATTTTGAGAATACTTTTTCCAGATCATCATCAACAGCCACAACATCAAGCCCCGTGATATGAAGCTCACGGCCCTCTTCTACAGCCCCCTCTCGCTTTTTGGAGCGAGAAGGGTCTGAGTACATCGCCACGAGCTTGAACTTTCCGTCCAATGTAGTCCCGTGCTTGTTTGTAGCTTTTGCGGAGGCCATTCGATCCCGAAATGTGATGTAGCTGAACCTGCGACGGACGTCGCCTTTCAGGCTTGGCATCCTCACACTGAGGATTTCGCCACAGTCCCGAAAGAGCTCGCGGAGGTATGTCTTGTCCGCCGTCGGTGGATAATTGGTTACGTAGACGGTCAGGTCCGTACCTGGCTCGACGCGGATCTGAGCCGTTCCAAAGTATTTTCCATCTCTCAGAAGTGCCGACTGCGCTTCCTCTGGGGTCCTGAATTCTACCATGACAGTCTGGGTGTTATCTTGCGGGTCGAGTAAGCGATCAGTCACGTCGACTATGTGGCCATACTCCTTGAAATACTGCCGTACTTTGGTTTTCGTGGTGTCCCCAGGAAGCTTGGTCACAAGAACCGATGTATTCTCCCGATCTCTCTTCAGGCTATGCTGCCTCTGCGTCTTTACGTCTGCCTCGATGGCACTATTTCTGGGCCTCTTGTTGGCTGCTGCGCTTGGCCCGTCGGCTTCCTGGTCTCTTTTCCTTTTCGATCTGGACGACGAGCCCTCCTCATCCGCCACCTGGCTTGTTTGTTCCTGCATTTGAGCTGCATAATACTCAGCCGCTTGTGCGGCTTCTCTTTCTCTTCGCTTAGCGACCTCCTTGCGCATCTCATACACGGTATCGATCGCGATCCGGACCGTGCTCGGGAGCTCGTAGTCGTTGCAGTGTTGGACGTAAACGTCAATGAGCCTCTCTGGCCAGTCCAAAGTCTTCCTCTTAATGGCCCTGCCCAGTACAGCTGTGGCAACTGAGGGAACGCGTAAACCGATGGCGGCAGTGGAGGGCGTCGGGCTGCGGTCTTTTCCATTAGAGGCAAAGATCATCATTTCCCATAGGTAGTAGTTGAGCCAGAAGTCGTAACTGTCGGCGTAAAGCTGTTTCTCTGCCAGCTTGTGCCATAGACTCCTTGCTTCGTCGACACAACGTTTCTTCTCGGTCAAGTATTGTATATAGATGCGCTCCAATCGAAAGTTTGGATCGCCTCGATAGCTGTCACCGTATCGGTGCTTGGCTTGATCAACGAACTCTAGGGCGGCGCGAAGACCCATGTCTGCGATGTCGACATCTTCGTCAGACGCGTTGAGGTCCATGGCCTTGCGCTTGAGAAAGCCGCACCACGCCGCATACATGTCGAGCAGGGCGGCCATTCCGTTCTTGTAAAGCTCGGGGTTGCTGGTAGCCTTGTGCTTGATCTGCTCGATCTCATTAAAGGGGAGTTTAGCGTCTTCGGCGGTCAGGATGTATCGAGACCAGATGGCGCCTGACCATGGGCAATGATCCACGGCTCGGCGCAGGACATCCACCATACCCTGCGGCGACTGAGCAAATGTCCCAGAGGTGGAGAGGAAGCGAACGTATTCATTCCAGATGGTATCGTCGAATGCAAAAACGCCAGTCAGGGCTCGAGCGTAAAGACCCCGGCAAAGTTCGCCAGTAGCCTCGGCGTGCTTATTACTCCGCTTGCTCTGTGCGCATTCCCACTCTAAATATTCCTTGAGGGTGGTTCGGTATTGGTCGTCCTTTCCGTCACGTTGCGCCTGTTTGAGCTTCAGTTCAAAGGCGTCGCGGTCATCAGTCAGCTTTTTTGCCCCTTGCGACTTGACTGTCACAGTCTTCATCGTGTCCTCCCAGGCGTTCTTATTGTAAGTGGATAGAAATTCAGAAAAGGCCTGGGCAGTTTCGTCCCGAGTGACGTGAGGGACCTGTAGACGATCGGTGTAGAGGAAGGTGATGCGTCGAATACCTTCAGCTGTGCGAGTCCCTTCCAGCATCGCACGTTCGAGGCTGATCCAGGTGTCCCAAAACTCGTGGCTGTCGCTGATGCGGTATTGAATGGCTTCGTAGCCTTGCTGCCAGAGACTTAGAGCGGCATTGAGAGAAAACAGCTCGCGGCCCATGCGACGCTCCTCCTCGGACCAATCTGATTCGGGGGTCTGGCTGTGGACATAAAGAGACCAGAAATATTCGCAGTATGCTCTCCAGACCTTGACACTAGTTGGCTCGGCTTCCACGGCGAGCTTAAAGAGTTCAATGGCGTGAACACGCTTCTCGAGATCGTTGGCGTGCCGTGCATTCTCAGCGACGTAATCCACCCATTTGTCCTCCCCTACCGGCAGGGTCGCCATCTTGCTGCAGTCGGGCGCTCGTCAACAGACGAACCATGGGAGAGATGCGCGTTGCGGAAAATGATGCAGATCCAGTGGCCGCCGATGCTAGCGCTGCAATACTACTCGCCGTACTTGTTGTCGTCACGCTAAAGCTGGGCGCGGCTGTCTTGGTTGGCCCTAGTTGGTGTCTAGAGAATGTGTGATGAAGGGGGCGTCGGAACAAGAACATGCAGAAAGATCGGTCTGATGGCGGTCACGAAGCTGATAGGTGACATCAACATGCGCGGGAGGGCTCGAGGGAGATATAGAATATGGGAGCGGCGACTGAGAACAACCTTCGGGCATGTTCCTCGGACAATGGGATACTATCGTTGAAATGCGAGAAGGTTCGTTAGGCCTAAGAGCCAACACGCTTGTACTACAAAAGGCGGAGTAGAGGGTAGCTGGGGGAACAGTAGCCAGCCAGCAAAGGTTAGGGTCTGATACAGTAGCCATACGCCTTGAGGCAGGCTTCGAAATATAGGTATTTAATATCTATACTTATTTGATATATAAGCTGAGTTCCAAAACAGAGAGCTTGGATATAGAAACATATAGTTATTATATATATTCTCTAATAATTGGATGAAGAATATTATACTTATTATTAGGTGAAATAAAGTATTTAAAAAATTCTAAATTATAATAATAAGTAACTAAGTAGTTAACCTAAATACTTAAGCTAATAGAAATAGAAAGACTATTATAAAGATTTATATATAGTATATATTTAAGAATAACTAATAGTTTACTCTCTACTATAATTATTAGTAGACATAATACCACTTAAAATATAACTGTAACCCTCCTACTTCTCTACTAACTACTATAACAAACCTCTAATTAATCTAAACCTAAACTCTTTATCTTTTTAACTATATACAAGTTAAATATCTTCAGATATTTAATTACTACTAACTATAAATATTCTATTTTAATATTTATTATAATATTAATATTTATAACCTTACTATTCCTATTATAGATTGAACCTTACTTATTCCTAAAATAAAACTTTGTATTACTAATATAAAGGTTTTCTATTATTAATGTAAATTAACGTATAATCTTTATATAAGTATAATAAGACTTAGTTTACTCTTATTGGTAAATAATCTTAATATATTAATCGAATATAGCTAATATATAAATTATATTTATATAAGTATTTACTTCTAATATAACTAGATAATTCTCAAAGCCCTTATAGTCATACTATTATAATACTTTAAAAAGTCTAATAATCAGTCCTATAGTAAAATATTAATATTGAAGTATTCTCCAATAATTACCTAGTTTCTAATATTATTAGCTTAATATAGTAACTTATAGAAGAACTAAATAATTTTCTTGTAAATATCTATGAATGGCTTATTAATTATAATATTTGGAGTAATTCTGTTGAAACTTAGTCTAATATACTAATAGCTTTAATTATAGTAGTTATAACTGGATATTTTTATATTTATCTTATAGTTATCTTCTTATAAGTAATTATATTGACTTTAAAAATATTTTAACTCTGTTATACAAACTTTAGAAAAATAGAAAATTATAAAATACATAATTCTTATAAGTAATTATATTGACTTTAAAAATGTTTTAACTCCGTTATACAAATTTTAGAAAAATAGAAAATTATAAAATACATAATTCTTATATCTCAAAAAAATATTGTATTTATTCTATTTTTAAGTAATTTAAAAAAGTTATCAACTTTATAACTTTAATAGTTATTTCTAACTATATATATTAAGTCTTAACTTTTATAAAACTTTTTCTAACTATTATTACAGAATCCTCTAATACTATAGGATAAGGTATTAGAACTAGAGGTATAATTATCTATAATAATCAGTAATTTTATTTCAATTTCAACTAGCTTTAAAGTAGTATTAATATAAATACTATTATTAGGTAAACATTATAATTAAATCTATATATAAAGTCAAGAACTTAGATATTATTCTAGGTATAGAGTAAAAATAACTAAATATATATCATAACCTAGCTATAAATATTATCGGTAAAAATAAGTAACTATAAGTTTAATTATATAATTAATTAATTACAAGGTTCATTAATTTTAAATCAATATTCATTAGTAGTATCTTATTATTATTAATATTATTTACTACTAGTTAATTACTAACTAATAGCAAATAAGTTGAAGAAATAAAACTATAATATCTTTTAAATAAACTTCTAGAGACTTATATAGTAGAAAAGAATAATATAAAGCTACTATAAGTATATTTTACTCTAATATATTAATATAATCTCTAGAGGTCTATATTATAAAAAAGATAAGAAAAGGTAAACTAATAATAATCTATAAATTTGATATTACTTAAATTTATTATAGAAAGAATTCATAACCTAGATTTCTACTAATATATTTTTATAAGAGTATAATACTAAATATAATAAGATTAATATAAATAAAAGAAAAAGATAAGAAGGGCTAATAGCTTACTCTCTACTATAACTATTAGTAGATATATTACCTCCTGAAGTATAGCTTTAGCCCTTCTATCTTCCTACTAACTGCTACAACTAGCCTCTAGTTAATCTAAAGTTAAACCCCTAATAGCCATAGTTAGTATACCTATTTTATATTAACCTTTTTATAAATAATAAACAACTAACAACTTCTTCTATAATAACTTCATACTCTTATACCCTTATAGCTATATATAATTTAAATATCTTAAGATATTTAATTACTACTAACTATAAGTATTCTATTTAAATATTTATTATAATCTTAATATTTATAATTTTAATATTCTCTAGACTAAGCTCTATCTGCCCTTAAGATAAAACTTTATGCTATGAATATAGAAATTCTCTACTGTTAATATAAGCTAACTTATAATTTCTATATAAATATAATAAGACTTAGCTTATTCTTATTGAAAAGTAATCTTAATATATCAAGTATAGCTAATATATAAAAAAATTCTCTACTGTTAATATAAGCTAACTTATAATTTCTATATAAATATAATAAGACTTAGCTTATTCTTATTGAAAAGTAATCTTAATATATCAAGTATAGCTAATATATAAATAATATTCATATAGATATAAATACTTCTAGTATAGCTTAATAGCTTTTAAAACCCCTATAATTATATTATTATAATATTCTAAAGTATTTAGTAACTAGTATTATAATAGTATATTAATATTAAAATATTATCTAATTGATACTTAGTTTCTAAAAATTTTAACTTAATATAGTAGTTTATAAGATAGTTAGATAATTATTTTTTAAATATCTATAGGCTGTTTATTAATTATAGCGTTTAGGATAATTTTATTAAAGTTTAATCTAATAAATTAATAATTGTAATTATAAGGATTATAAGTAAATATTATTATACTTATCTTATTATTACAAAATAAGCAGTAACAAGTAGTTAGTACTACCCTTTTAGGCTAGACTAGCTATTATTTTAGTACTATAAGTAGCCAAAAGTAGTTTTATTAAATAAATATTAATATATAAAGAAAGAAGGCCCCCACATAACTACTATTTACAGGTTTTTATAGTAATAAGACGGCTAATTATATAGCTATACGCACTTATATAATCCCTAGAAACTATTTTATAATAATTACCCCTAGTTAAAAAGAAAAGCTATATTCTTATAATCCTACCTTCTAATTTAGTCTGAATCGTTACATTCTAAGTAACTACTACTATTACTAATACTTACTATATTATCACTGATATAATCAAAGTCATTAAGAGTATTATTATTACTATAATTACTATAATTATTAGATATATTATAATTACTAGTACTTACTTTAATGTTACTTTTAGGAGTATTAGAAATATTATTATTAGAGTTTTCATTATATACCCCTTTA
>QAPG01000496.1:0-19448 GCA_004366825.1 Colletotrichum spinosum
ACTAACTATCTTTTCAAAAACTATAAATTCCTATTTAAATAATTACTAGATTTAAGCTATAAATAAAGAATTTAAATCTATTGAATCTATAGAAGTTTGAACTATTATATTTCTACTTAATATTTCTTTTATTAAAAAGAATAATATAAATATATTAAAAAGTAGATAGCTTTATAAAATAAAACCTAATAATTAGGATCCTAGTAATCTTATATATAAAACTAGATAGATTGCTTATAATTTCAACTAGCACTTTAATATTAATTATTTAAAAACTTTTAATACTACTTATAGGTTTAGAAATTATAAATATATATTAATTATATCTATCTATTATAGCTAGATTTTAATTCAATATAATATTACTATTATATTTATTTATATAAAAGTAGATAAAAAGATACATATTAAATTACCTACTAATTAGATTTATAACAAGAGTTCTAAAAGCTTAATTTATCATACTAACTATACGCATCAGCCTTTTATTTATTTATGAAATAAAGTTTTACATAGGTTAAAATAAAGCTTGAGATTATAGTATTTATACTTCAAATCCATTTTATATAAGATTGGTTTTAAAGTATCTCCTTATAATAAAAGATTATTTATACTTAATATTACTCTTAATAACAGTAAATATTTAGCTATTTTAATATATCATATTAATAATATACTATTAAGAGCTAATAATTCTATTACTTTAGAATATACTTATAGTAGTTTTAAAAAAGATATAAAAATCTAAAATCTAAGAAAACCTAATACTTTTTTAAGTAGTAATTTAACTATTAACTATAGAAATAAAAATATTAAAATAAATCAATTTCAATATACTAATAAAATTCTTACTAGGTTCAATAAAAAGAATATCTATAGCTTTTATATATTAATAGATAATAAAGCTAAATTCTTTACTAATAAGGATAATATTTTAAAAGAAAGAGATATTAGAATATTAAAAAGAAATAGGAGCTTTATTATATTTAGCCTTAACAACTAGGCTAGATATTATTCTAACTATTACTACCTACTCTCAACTTTCTTTGATATTTAGAACATTACTAAGAATAGCTTCCTCTAGCTATTAACTATATTTAATACCTAGGGGCTATATAATAAAATATATATAGCTATATAAATTATAAAACTAAACTACAAGCTACATCCCAAAAGCAATATTTCAAAAGCTTAAATACCCTATATATTCCGTCTTTTAATAATAATAAAACAAGTTATTTTTACTTCTTCATATACCTTCTATATAGTACCTAGAGGCTTCTTTAAATAACCCCTTCAATTTCTCATGTATATATTCTAGTATTAATGTCTTATATTGAAACGTAAAGTTCTTTAGTAATTTCTTCTGAATGTTCTTTGATTATATAAAAATATTTAATACTTTAAGTAATATATTTCTATCTAGTATTTCTATTACTTACTCATATTCTACTATTTAGTAGTAAACTGAAGTAATATAGGATACTTATTCTATTATACTTTATATTATTAGGCTTTCCTTATAATATATTTAACTATAGGAAAACCTAATAGCTTGCTCTCTACTATTACTATTAATAAATATATTACTTTTTGAAATATAACTTTAGCTTTCCTATTCTCCTATTAATTATTATATCTTATCTCCAGTTAATCGAAGACTCAACCATTCATAACTATAGCAACTAATACACTCGCTTTGTATTATCCTTTTTATAAATACTAAATAAGTCATAACTATTTCTATAATAATCCTATATTATTATTTCTATATACTTTTAAATATTGATAACTATAGAGTTTTACGTATTCAGCCCCCCGTTTAGTGGGTAGCTTTATATAATACCTAGTAAATAATCTCTAGAATAGGAAAATACCTAGTTATATACTAAAGCCTATATATATCTCTATAGATAAATATAATTATAAAGACCTAGTAGTATAACTACTAGCTTAAATTTAATTCTAATTTAAAAATATATAGAAACTAATAAGTAATAGAATAATAACTAAATATATAAACTTGATAGTATAAGCCTTACAAAAATTAGTAATAGCTTTAAAGTATCAAATTTATTATAGTAATACTTATAATATTAACTTATACTAACTAGATACCTATTAAGTAATAATACTACTAGTACACTTTAATGATACTAGCTATGGATATAAAAGAAAGCGACGGACTAAGACTAGCCAACTATTTTATAATAGTATCATTATTCATAATGATACTACTAATAAAAATAATAATAATAAGAACTACTAGCTATTACTATATTTAACTCCTACAACTTTAATATAAATATCAACTTTATAAAAGTCGTAAATAATTATAAGAACTATAACTATCTTTATAAAAGCCTGACGGGGCTAGTTTTATATAAAGATAACTTTATTATTTTCCCTAGCCTCTTTAAGATAGTTATAATTATATTTAGCCTTAATATATTATTAAAAGATAAAACTGTTAGGAGAACTAAATAGACTAAAATTAATGTAATAAAGGAGAATCTAATACCTAAGAGTAAGGTATTTGGAAATAACTCTAAATACTTTAAATATATCTTAGAAATAGCCTATTAGGTATCTAAAAGATATATATATCAAAGTCTGCATATTATAGAAGTCGTCGTTAGCTAATAGTAGGGAAGGTATAATTCAAAGTTAAATATATCGTATTTTGTGCTATTAGTATAACTTCATTATAATTTAAAAACCTGAAGTAATTATAGCTATAGCTATTAGTATAAGGTAGGTTGGGGTATAAGTTCTAGCTGGGAGCTAAGTATTCTCTATGTGAAACTAAAGACTTCATATTGATAACTATTAATATAGAATTTAAATATCTCAAAATATTTGATTACTATTAACTATAGGTATTCTATTGAAATACTTACTATAACCTTAATATCTATAATTTTCATATCCTTACTAAATCTTACCTATCCTCAAGATACGACTTTCTACTATTAATATAGAGGTTTGTAGTATTAATGTTACGAAATAAGTAGTAACGGGTGGTCGGTACTGCCCTTTTAGGCTGGGCTAGCCGTTATTTGGTACTGTGATTAGCCAAAAGTGTTTTTATTAAATGAATATTTATGCGTGAGGAAAGAAGGCCCCCGCGTGTGACTGCTGTTTACAGGTTTTTGTAGTAACGGGACGGCCGATTACGTAGCCGTACGCGCTTACGTAATCCCCAGAAGCCATTCTGTAACAATTAATATAAGCTAAATTATAATCTCTATATAAATATAACGAGATTTAGCCTATTCTTCTTAGCAAATAATCTTGAATTATTAATTGAATATAACTAATATATGTATAATACTTATAGAGATATAGATATTTCTAATATAGCTAAATAGCCTTTTGAACTCCTATAATTATATTATAATAATACTCTAAGATATATAATAATTAATATTATAACAAGGTATAATATTAAGATATTCTCTAATTAATAATGAGCTTCGAATATTACTAGCTTAATATAATAAACTATAGGTTAACTAGATAATTTCCTTTTAAATATCTATATACTATTTACTTATTATAATATTCTAGATACTTATATCGGGGCTGACTTTAATAAAATAATAATTTTCATTATAATAATCATGAATAGATATCTCTATATCTATTCTATAGTGTTGTTTTTTACATAGTTATATAGAGTTTAGAGAGATTTCGGTTGTATTGTAAAATATATAGAAGAGTGATAGATTATAAAATACGTCGGTTTTATAAATACTTTATTCTATTCTATTTTCAGAGATTTATAAGGGTTTTGAAACCTTTAACTTTAGTAGTTAGGTCTAGCTGTATATTTCAAGCTTCAGTCTAAATAAAGCTTTTTCTATATAGATTATTATTATAAATTCATCTATTATTATAAAGTTGAATATTAAAACTAGAGATATAATTACTTCTAATAATAAGTAATTATATTACTATTTCAATTAGTTAGAAATTAGCATTAGTATAAATACTACTATTAGGTAAAGTTTAGAGTTAAATCTATATATAGAATAAAGAGCCTAAATACTATTATAAATTCAGAGCAAAAGTGATTAAGTATATTGAACTGTTTCTAAGTAGAATCTATATAGTCTTTTAATTACTAAATATGTACTAATTATATACATATAACGACTATATATAAATATAATGCCTCCGAAATATATTATTTAGATAATAGATAAATGACTAATAAATACATTGATATAATACCTTAATATTTAATAATTCTATCCTATATAATTATCTATTTAGAAGTAGTATATTACTAGTAATTATTACTTAATTAGTTACTCTATTGTGAATTCTTTCTAAAATCTACTAAGAAACAGTTAGTTTTCGTTACTAATAATATTTTCTAGAGTATTAGGTTAATATCATATCTTTTTATAAAGTATTAATATTAGGTTTATAGTTATTATATCCTCTATTATTAGAATAAATATTACGCATTCTATAAATTACTTCATAATAATTAGAATAGTATTATTTATATTACTATTTTTTACGAGGATTCTCTATATATTTTATAATGAAATCTACATTGATTGTTCAAAATAGTTTTATTAAGACAGATAGGAATTACAACTAGTTATATGGCATATATTCTTAAATTCTAATAGTTTAGCAAGTTTAATATAGTATTATATAGCTTTATAAAATTCTTATTATATTATTCTAATAGAAGTGCTATTTTATAAAGTTATAGACCTTATTATTATGTTTATAGTTTACTCTATTTGTATTATAGTATCTGTGAATAATTACATATTTTAAGAACTCTATATTATGTATAACTAGTTTTTCTTAGAAAAGAAGCTTTCTTTCTATATTTACTAAGTACACTTTCTAACTACTAATTATTCTCTAGGTTTTCTTTATATATATCTAAAAGCTTTTATTTTAAGTTTATAGATTTTTGATAATTTGTTTAAGGTTTTGAAAGCCCCTTATAGAGTATACTATTTTATCTTTTATGAAGTCCTTAGAATCAAATATAAAATATATTATACTAGAAGAACAACCCTAATTTGCTATATATTTTCTTATTTACCAATACCTACTAGGTATGCTTTATTATTTTATATTTATTTCTATTATAAGTACTCATAACTATAAATATCATTATATTTCTCGTATTGATAAAAGAGTAATATTATAAAGAGGTTAAGTGTTTTCTTTTTCTAGGTCTAGGTTTTATCTTGAAGTATTTTCATTATGTTGAGTATCTAAATGAAAGCTTTAATTAATTCTAAGTTTCTCTTAGTTTTAGTACTTCTTCAGTAAGTACTTACTAATAATAGTTTAGTAAGTTATAGTTTGTCTTTGAAGATTAGTAATATATTATAGTATTTTGCTTTCTTCATATAGTCTAGTTATCTATATAGTTTATCTACCAAATGAATAACTTTAGGTTGGTATGTGAAATTAAAGTTAAATATTAAGAGTTCATAAAATAAGTAAGTAAGTAATGTTTAAGTTTTATATTAGTATTATAATATTACATATAAGAATTTAATAGTTTACTAAGACTATCAACTTCCCCAAGAATTCTATTAAATAGTATTTCTAGTAGTTAAATACCTCCATAACAGCTAGTAGTTGGTATTAGCTTATTTTCTATTTCTATTTCATCTTACTAAGCTTTTTAGAATAATAAGTAATTAGATATTATTAGTCTTATCTTTCTTATAATAAGATATCCAAGACTTTTTATTATAATATATCTATTTCTATTCTAATATGTCTAATAGAATTCTAATACTAAAAAGCAATTATTATATAAAAAGTATCTTATGGTTTTAAGAATATAGATGTCGTATTTTCTATTTATAAGGAGGTTTTCTTTTTTGTTTTGTTTTTAAATAACATTATATGTAGTATTGTTATTCCTAAGTCATTATTAATATATTTATAGTAAAGACTATAGAGGTTTAGGAATACTTCAAGTTCTTTATAAATATCTAGTAGTTTCTATTTAGTAATAGTTTGAATTCTTACTACATGTATCTTAATCTTCTCTTAAATAATTATACTATATATAAATCTTCTTATTAGGTTATATATAATACTCAGATAGCTAAAGTTATAGTAATAGGTAACTAGGTAGTTAACCTACTTATTTAAGCTATTAAGAATAGAAGGATTTTAATATAGATTTATCTCTATAATGTATAGTATACATATATGTATATCATAGCCTTAATATATTTATTATAAATAGAAATAACGAGCTATATACTACTTATATAATTAATTCATTATAATATTTACTAGTTATAAATTAATACTAGTTAGTAGTATTTTACTACTACTAGTATTATTTACTACTATCTAACTATACATTATTAGAAGAACTCAAAAAGATAAAGTTACAATATTACTTAAAGAAGCCTCTAGAAGCCTGTATTGTACAAATATATAATTTAAAGTTATTATAATAATATATTATCCCACGATATTAATATAATTTCTACAATGATAGATATGGAAAATAAGAGAAGAAAAGCAAATTCATAATAATTAATTAATTTATTATTATATATATCTATTATATAATTAACTATTGAGAGTTCAACTAATGTATTAAAATGAAAGTAGAATAATAAATATAATTAGATTGAAATGAATAAGAAAAAGAGATCTATAATCAACTACTTTTTCGTACTACTATCTTTCAATATTTTGAATATACTTAATAAGTAGAGAAAGAATTAGAAATTAAGTTAATAATTATAATACTATAATAAACCCTTTTCTAATAGTAATAACCTACAAGCTGAAGATTATCTAAATTTTAGTATTAAATATTAATAGTTGACTAAATTCTAAATATATTATATAAAGAAAATCTTAAAAGTAAAACTTTATTCCATTGAATAACCAAATCCTTAGAACTAATATAGAAGAACTAGTAGTAAAGAGTAACAATACATACCTTACAATACATCCCTTCTATATAATATATATCTGTAGTAAATACCGTATAGTAATATCTAGAGAATTAGTAACTTTATAATATTATAATAAGAAATATTAAAACTAAGAATATTATAAGACTTTTCTCTATTATTCTTATTTTGAAGTATCTCCTAAATATCTAACTATATATTAGTAATGTAGAAGATTAAATGATATTACCTATCAATAATATAAAGAATCCTAGATAGATATCTAAATATATGACTATTTAGTCAAATATATTTATTCTATACTTTAGAGACCTAACGAAAAAGATCCTTACCAGTTAATAATTAAATTAGAAATATAAAGAAGAAGAATAGTTATAAAATAGTATAAAAAGAATTAATATATATTCATTAGACAAATGAGATATTACTATTTACTTTTCAAATATAATAGCTTTTAATTTAGAATCTTCTTTCTATAAGATATTCAGAAAAAGTACTACTCTATATATTAGTAGATATATATAATATTAGCTCATAGTACTAATTTTATAATTCTTATTATTGCTATTTACTACTAATAGTACATTTATATAACTGTAATCAAATAGATTAGATCTATAATGATCCTAATTTTAACTCTATTCTTTGTTAATTTAATTGAACTATTTTGGTTATTTATTATTATCTATAATAATTGAATTCAAAATAACTTTACAAGATCTTTAAAGATTTAGATTAGAAAATATATATAAAGTTCTATATAAGAGACATTTTCATTTAATAATTCTAATTTATTTAATAAGTATATATATCTAAGGCTATAGCCTTTAGAAAAGTACTTACTATTAAGTTATAGTAAGATTATACTAACTATAGATATTTTCCTAATTCATTATTTTGAATCATATTTTCCTCTTTAGGTTTCATTAATAATCCTAGGGGAAGATAAAATAATTATCATATGGCAGTTCATATTAATAAATATATGAAGGTATTTTGATAAACTAGAGTAAAGATACTAGTTAGGATATACTAGAAAGTTATACTTAGATAATAAAGAAAACGAGCTATATTTTAGAAAAAGAGATATAGATACTAATAATATATATATTTACTATGATATATAAATATATAGAAGCAAGATCTTTACTTTAAGAATTTATAAAATACTTATCAAAAAACCTTCTAGAACTAAGAAGAGATATATTTCAATATACTAAAGAAAGAAGTATTATATTTACTTAGAAACCTTTTTATCAAGAGAAAATTATTTTTTATAAACAGAAATACTATGCAAAAAGACCAGGAGAAATACTTTATAAAGAGTATACTAATTTAATAAAAAAGCAAAAATATTAAATATAACTAGAAGAATCATTACTACTTAGGATAAGAAATCAAAACAGACTTGAAATATATTAGACAACTCTTAAAGATTCATATTTATTATAAAATACTAACTCCCGCTTGATAAAGTAGTTTAATATCTAGCTAGCTTTTACTGTTATAGTAGGAGTAGTAGGTTCGAATCCTATAGTGGGTAACCCTAACTAGTAGCTATAGACTTTCTAATTATAGGAATTAAATAGTCACTACTATTAACTATTAGCTTTTACTAATAGCTATTAACAGCCAGTAACTATTAATAGCTAATAACAAATACTACTCATTATTAGTATAGATAGATAGGTAGATAAATTAATAGTTAAGTTATTACTATAGATAACTATACAATCAGGAGGAATATAATATAATAAAAGTAGTTTCTGTAATATGAAGACCTATTTAAAATATTCTTAATAATAATCATTAAATAGAAGGAGGAATCGTAATTTGATTAATAGTTTAACTATGTATTTCTCTTTATTATCTAGAGAGAAATGAAAGTTCTTATATCGAAGGTTCATTTTAAAGTTCTAGTTATACTATTAGAGATTTAACTATAGTTATAATATGTAGGTTATTATAGTTATAGTATATAAGATATTATAATTATAGTGTATATATTTTAATATAATACATAAGCCTTTATAATTATGATTTATAATATATTATAATTATAATATGTTATAACTATAATAGATAAACTAAAGCAACCTATATAGTATAGTATAGTTATAGCATATTAGCTACTATGGTTATGATATATAAGATATAAAAATTATAATATATATAGTTTGAACTACTTCTAATATTCTATAAAAGAATAAACTTCTATATATTTATTTTACTTACTTAAGAGCTATAAGGAATACAAAGTTGAAATAGGTAAATGTTTATAAAATAAGTTTTATATAATCTATTTATGCCGGAATATTATAGAACGTTTTATTACTTCTATTAGAATTATAGAAATAAAAGTTCTTTATATATTAGAATAAATCTAATATCTCTCTATAGGGTTTTTTTTATTAGTATATAGTTTATCAATATAAAGACTTAAAAAACTTCATAAAACATAAAAAGAGAAACATAATATAAACTTATAAATTCTGAAATTTATCAAAAGTAAAAGAAAAAAGATGTTCAAGATACGTTTTCTTGAAGTTTAGATAGAATTCACTTAAACTTTACTAAGTTTAATAATTCAATCAAAATATTAATTCTATTATCTTTTATATCTATATAATATATAAAGTCCTACTTAATATAGTGGTTTAACATCTAGCTAGCTTCTACCATCTTATAGTAAGAATAATAGCTTCAAATCCTATAGCAAGTAACTACAACTAGTAACTATATACCTTCTAATTATATAAACTAAGTATAGTAACTACTACTAATTATTAGTTCTTATTAATAGCTACTTATAGCTAATAACTATTAATAGCTAGTAATAAGTACTATTGGCTGGTTAGTATTAATATTACCCAACTGCAATCCTTAATAGAGTAATTATAATAGATAGATCTATACCTTCCTATTTATTACCTATTATATGTAACTAACTATATTTACCACTTAAGATTTCCTCTATTTAAATAGTTCCTTGGTACTAGTAGTATCTATAGGATTTATATAGTAAAACCTAACTATAAGGTATAGCTTTTTTTAAAAGGTCTTAAGAAGTATATAACTTTAAATAGATCAAAGACCTTTAATATAACCAATAATCTATAAAAGGATATTTTTATCTCTAGAAAAGACTTTTATATAGCAATATCTTGTATTTATACATTTTAATTATTTATAACACTTAGGATTTTGAACTAGCCTTTTCACTATTAAATTACTTATAAAAGTCTTCAGTTTTGTGACTTTAGATAATTCTAGTTTGAAATTTATGTAATCATAATTGTAATATAAATAAAGTCCTTCTTCACAAATATCTAATAGAACTATATATTCAGTTTTATGAATAAGTACAATTAGTGCTCTTTATGCTATAATGGAATAAACTATAATATT
Organism: Colletotrichum spinosum; assembly: GCA_004366825.1. NCBI lineage: Eukaryota > Fungi > Ascomycota > Sordariomycetes > Glomerellales > Glomerellaceae > Colletotrichum > Colletotrichum spinosum. The sequence goes on from QAPG01000496.1 coordinate 10,344, forward strand.
ACTTTTTGTTTTTAAATAGAAAATATAAGAAGAACTAGACTTTTTATTATTTAAATCTTTTATTCAATTTTAATTAGTATATTTTAGAGTAATCTCAATAGAAGACTTATCTTTATAGCTTTAAGTAAGTCCATATTCTCTTTTATTGTTTAAATAATTCTATATATAATCAAAGATTAAAAGGTAATAGTGATATTTCAATTATAGGTAAATTGAAAACAGATTATGATTTCAGAATTAATATTAAGTTTTATTTTTCGACGTAAAGATAAGAGTATTTTTATTTCTTATGAAAACTTTAAAATATTAGATTTTAAAGCTTTTTCTCTATTTTCAAATAACGTAGAATCATTATTTATAGGAGTCTTAAATGTATAAATAGTTTCGCTTCTATATTTTTTAATAACTTTCTTAGTATTTCTATTCTAATGAAGAGTGATTATTTCTCTTTTACTTTATAGATAAATAATAGCTGAGAAGAATAGAAGGTTCTCTTAGGTTTTAAAACTTTATATTCTATCTTGAAGAATAATATATATTATAAGTTATTTTTCGATTAGAAGTAGCTAGTAATATATTGTTTATATAGTAAGTTAAAATAACTATATAAAGCCTTTTATTTCAAATTGTTAGTATTATATACCTAAGGGCTAACAATAGTTGGTCAGATATAATATACCTTTTAAACCTCAATATGATAGCATAATCTTATATTATAGTTAGTTTATATATATCGTTCTATTCAGAATATATATAGGTTTAGGTATGTAGGTTTAATCTTATTATATGGAGGTCTTAACTGATTCTTTACTTAATATATCTATATTGAAGTTTCTTATACAAATAGGTATATACAACTATAGTAATCCCTATAGGGGGCTATTGGTATTATATACTTAAGGGCTAATAATAATCGGTTAGGTATAATATACCTTTTGAATCTCAATAAAAATAAAAACTACTTTATCTTAGGAAGAAAGAACAAGTTTTATTAAATAAAAAATGTTCTTCATATAATTACAGAAAAGTCAAAGATTCTATTTGAAACTATATAATACTTTATTTAATAAATGAATAAACGTATAATATGTATTATGTTTCTAAGTATTTATATTTATATTTGGATTAGATTCTAAAGGATTCTTTGGTATATTAAAATAGAATCTAATTAATAAATAAGTCTATATAGCCTTATTAATATTAATATCAATATATGATATATTAACATTATGTTATATTGAAATCTATTCTATATTAATAGAAAGACGTATTATATATTTCTAACTACTAGATCTATAAATAGTATTCAAAGCGTCTTGAAAATTAACATTCAAGTATTAATTATAGCTTTAAGTTAGCTATTCAGCTTTATATATAGTCTTTTTAGTTATATTTCTATGATCAATTCATAAATCTATCTACTATTTAGAATATTAATATCTTTATTATTAATAGCAAATAGAGGTATTACTCTCTAACTATTTATAGATTGTATTCATTCTATTTCTTTTATTATAGCTAGAATCTAGTTTTTATATTTAGGAAATTTAAAGATATGAGAAAAAGATATAAGTTCTTCTGTTTGAGGGATTAATAGAGTATAAGAAGTTTAATTGTCTTTATTATTAGTAATTATATATAATTCTATAAAGCTATTTAGATTAGGATAGTTTGAAATGATAAAGGGAATGCTCTCTTCATAGAGTTTATAGTTCTTATTAGCTTTATCTAATATAATAAAGAAAATAATATATTAGCTGAACGTTTCTTAAATATTATTCTTATTTCGTATATTTAATTCTGATATTTTATTATTCTTAAATATCTTAATATTTAAATCTTCTTTGGGAATTGTTCTGATTATGTTTCAAGCTTTAGTAGCAGGATTTATTAAAGAGGTATTATTACTATTATTATTATTATTATTTTAATTGCTATTAGAAATAGAATTGTCTAGATTTCAAATAACAGTTTATATTAACTAATTAAACTTATAATTATTAGAATCCCTTTCTAAATTAACAGATAAAAGTAATTCTTTTCTAAAATATTAAAAGTATTTTCTAGGGTTTCTATACTTCTAGACTATATAGCTTTCGCTTTATTAAAATCCTAAACTTTATAAGTCTTATTTCTATAAGTAATAATAGCTCTTTTATGAGTTCTTATATTGTACTCTTTAATATTAGGATCTTTACTCTTATAAAAATAGAAATTACTTTATACTTTAATATTATTAATATTAAGTTTTATTCTATTTTCTAACTTATAGGGAATTTTGAAATTTATAGGATTATAAGGAGTTCTATTATATATATATGAAGAAATCTTTGAAGTTTCTCTCTATATATAATAAGATAAATTGGAAAGATAATAAATCAGAATGCTAATTTATTAATTAAAAGTCTTATTACTCTTCTTATTAAACTATTACATCTATAAGTATGGAGAAGTTTACGTTTATAAATAATATTAAAATAAGTCTAAATATTCTTAATTCGTTTATGAATAAACTTAATATTTCTATTCATCTTGAAGTCTTTTGAGTTTCCTTTATTAATATTATTATTTACTAATTCTTTAAATCTGAGAAGACTTCTTAAAGCTTTTCTAACTAATTTAATTGTTAGTAAATATCCCTGAGTAAACCTAGTGAAGTTATTAGTAAGTAGAATAAATAGAATAAATCTATTATATTTTATAAAACTTTTAAGTCTTTATAAATCTGAATTAATATAATTGAACTATAAAAGTTCTAATTATTATTGTTTATTATTCCCATGAATATTATTAGTAAAGGTTCTTTTAAGATAACTTTCATAGAGTTTTATATATTTAGCCCCCTACCTAATAGGTAGTTTTATAAGTAGCAAATAATCCCTGCAATAAGAAAATACCTAGTTATATACTATAGGCTATATATATCTCTATAGGTAAGTATAATTAAAAGGACCTAGTAGTGTGGTTATTAATTTAAACCTAGCTTTAAATTAGAGAAATAAGCTAAAAAGTAATAGAATAATCACTAGGTATATAAAATTATTAATATAAGCCTTATGATAGTTAGAAGATTATACTTTGATATATTAATAGTAGTTTTAAAGTATTAAACTAGTTTTAAGAATATTTATAATATTAATTTATACTAGCTAGGTATTAATAATACTACTAGTATATTTTAATAATCCTAGCTATAGATATAAGAGAAAGTAATAGAGAACTAGCTAACCACCTTTTAAAGTATAAGTTAATAGCTATTTGTAATAATAATTTTACTTATAATAATATTATTAATAATAATAAGAATAATAAGAGCAATCCTAACTATTACTGCTATACTTGACCTTTATAAGTTTAATACAAATATCAAGCTTATAAAAGTTATTAAAGATTACATGAACAATGACTACCTTTATAACAACTTAAAAAAACTAATTCTATATAGAAGTAACTTTACTACTCTTTCTAATCTTCTTAAGCAAATTATAACTATATTTGATTTAAATATATTATTAGAGAATAAAGCTATCAGCTGAACTAAAAGAGAAATCAAAATAATAAAGAAGAATCTAGTATTTAAGAGTAAGGTATTTAAAGATAATTCTAAATACTTTAAATATATCTTAGAAGTAGCTTATTAAGGATTATTTTATTGTAAAAGAATATATATATATATTGAAATTTATTATAGAAGTTATTATCAACTAATAGTAGGAAAAGTATAACTTAAACTTAAATACATCATATTATTATATATTATTAATATAACTTGATAATAATATATTTAAAGATTTAAAGTAACTATAGCTATAGCTATTAGTATAAAGTAGCTTAAAATATAAGTCCTATCTGGAAGTTAAATATTGTCTATATAAAACCAAAGACTTTAACATACATTTTATAAATAGAAAGAACATTGATTTTATATATTATACAAAGTAAATCCAAATTCTATTTTTCAAGTATTTATAATTTTAATATAAATATAATTTAAATAACTATATAAAAGCTAGATAGTCCATAATATAATAATAAAAAGAATAAAACCTGTTTATAAAATAGAAAGAATAAATTTATATAAGCTACTCTTTTTAAATCTTATTATGAAAATTGAATTCTCTTTTATACTATATAATATAGGCCTCTTTTAGATAACTATGCTAACTTTAATGCTATTAAGTTTATTCTAAAATAATAAACTGCGTTCTAATTCTAAAATATAATAATCTATTTTTAACTTAAAGGTTTGACCTTTTAGAAATACTTTAAAATCCCTTATTATTCTAATTGTAAGATCTATAATACTTCTCTATTAAATCTATTTAAAACCTAACCTTATATTGAATAAGATAGATTTATCTTTTATCATATCAATAGTAATTGTTTTAGTTAAATGAAAATAAATACTTTTATTACTTTCCTCTTTCTAATTAAATTCTGAAGACTTCTAGTAATTTACTTACCTTTTCTAAAAGCCTAGAATCTTTTTACTATTATTATTTCTTTTTATATAAAGCTTTTAGATAATTCATGTATTCTTATCAATGTGATCCTCTTTTGAAAATATATTGAAGTCCATATCTTTAGAAATAAATTCTTCAGATTCAGAATCCTTTTATCTTTGAATAGTCTATCTTCTATTTTATCCTTTTCTTTAGTTCTAATCAAAATAATATTAACAGATTCTGAAATCTTCTTTTTAGACTTTCTAGGTTTTTTTATTACATTTTATAGAGATGTCTTTCTACTAATTTAAAGCTTTTTAATAGTGACAGAATATATAATTTTCCTTAGTATAACTTCTTCTCTTATAATCTTTATGAAAGATTACCTTTTATTCTATATATAGTTTCTTAATAATTCTAGAATCCTTCTTTTTCAAGTATTTTTAACATAGATATTTAGAATGTTCTTTCTTATTCTCAATTTAGTTAGTAAATGAAGAATGAGAAATCTAAAACACAAGTTTCTTGATTATATTCAAAACTCTAAATTATAAGTATGATAAAGCCTTCATAATTAGATATAAGTTTATTTAAAATCTATATTATAATTACTGGCTTAAGTAATTCTCATTTACTATAAAATGAACTTTTAATCACTTGTATAAGTTTACTTAGAAATTCTTCTATATAACTGAGATTACTTAGAATAATATCAAGAGACCTTCTATCAACTAAAAGCCTATAGGTAAATCCTAAGAGTTCACAGAATTCGTATAAATATTTAAATACTTGAATAATATCTATATTATCTTTAATTATTTAAAGAAAGCTATTCTTATAGTATAATCATATAGAACTAAATAGTTACCTATTTTTATATTCACCTTTGAAAGTAATAAGTTTCGTAATATTCATAAGAATGTCTTTCATAATAAGTAAAGCTTTGATACTGATAACTCGAACTTTATAATTACTACTTCTTATTAGTCTAAAAATAGTAATGTTTTTAGAATTTTATTATTCTAATATAAAATAAGTTACTAAATATATATATTACAAAGAGTTTTTCTAAAATAATACAAACTCCTTATAATATATAATATAACAAAGTATTATATTTTCTGGAAATATAAAGATTAAAAATTAAAATGGTTCTTCTCTATTGGGAACAAAAATATAATTTAGAGAATATATTTCAAAACTAGAAATCTAAATCTAAATCTTTTCCTTTTTTTAAATAATTTAATTTTTCCTTCTTTATAAAAGTAATCAAAGGTTAAAGTAACATTTAAAAGAAACAAGTTAATTGTTTCTAAGTATTAATCTTTTTACTTTACAAAGGATTTAAAAATAAAGAAGAAATAGATTTAATATTCATTAAAAGATATTATTAATTAAGAGTAGTTCTTAAATATATAAAGAATTGAAAAGAACTAAAATAAATAAAAGAAATAGACTTTTGAATATTAAAATAATCATAAAGATATACCTTATAATTTATATAGAGAGCTAGGATAATTAGAATTAGATTATATATTATATAATATAATAGCCTTAGGCTACTATAGGATAAAAACCTTCTTATAGCCACTACTAGTTAGCCTATTAAGTTGAAATCTTACAATTTAAAGAGACCTATTTCTTTACTATTATATTTTTCCTTACCAGGATTTTAGTTATTCTTTTATAATTCCTTAACTTCTACTTCCTAAAGAAGTAAAGCTAGGATTCTAATAATAGTTCTATTATAATGAATAGTTATTAAATACTTAGGGCTAATATTCGAAGCAATAATAATACCTAAAATTATAACTATTAAAACTACTCATAAATATATAGTAACTATATTATTTAAACTTCAAGAGGGAGCTATTATAGTAATACTTATATATATCTTTAAATAATAATCCTCTTTTATAGAAATAATATGATCTTAACTATTTAATAGTAAACTTATAGTAATTCCTATACTATTAATTTTTAAAACAACTCTTAATTATAAAGACTACTTAAAACCTCCCAGTTACTTTTATAACTTTTTTTATAAAAGTACTACTTTATATAAAATTAAAGATTAGCTAATAGTAATTCAAAATAGTTACTTTCTATATTTAAAAGCTTCGATAATATATAAAATTCAATAGGTTATAATTAAACTAATATATAATTTATAGACCTAGTAGTATAACTATTACTATATATTATTACTAAACCCTATATAAACCAATTTTATCGTATTTATTCGCTATTTATTAACTAACCCTATCTTATAAGAATTATATTTATATAGTATATTATATATACTTCAGCATAAAAGCTAGTCCCTACTAAAGTTCTATAATAAATAGTTAGTAATTTATAAAACTCTAAATACTCCTATAAAAACTTCAAAACCTCATATATTTACCTTTTTCTATTACTTTAAAACTAGACTATAGTAGTATTTATAATACTAGAAGTTTGATAATTAGATACCTAAAACTATAGCCCTAGCAGCTAAATACCTATAAGAGATATTATAGCTCTAGAAGGATATTATTAGTAGTATTAATAAAAAAGCAACTAGTATTAAAAAAGCTTTAAGCTTTAATACTACTAAAAGCTTAATACTTAGCTACTATAAACATATTCTAGAAGAAACTCTAAAATAGCTATATTTTAAAGACTAACCTTTATATAAAATATATAGTAAGTTAGATTATATTATAACTACTTACTATTATAATAAGTACTATACAAAATATAATTAAAAAAGCTACCCTATAAGGTTTTACTACTTTAAAAATATTACTAAAAGAAGTTATAATACTAAAGAAATATTAAGAGGTAACTTATAAAAAACTCTAAAAGAAAGAGGGTTATATTATTCTAAACATATAGCTAAAAGTATAGTACTATAATATATCGGGGGGATAATCTAACTAAAAGTATTACTAAAAGTATACTAAGAATACTTTAAGGGGACCCTTATTAGAAGTTGATACTATAGTAAACTAAAGTAATATTATTAGTATATATACTAATACCCTACTATTAGAAGAAGCTTTAAAAAGCCTCTAATACAATAGGATGAAATCAGACGCCTTAGTTTTTACTTAAAGAGTTTTTCTTATATATTAACTATTATTTATTACTATTATTTCAACTATTTTTAATTATTTCAACTATTATTCAAACTACTAAATAGTTAGTAACTAGCTGGTGAAGCTATTTAAAATAACTATATAGTATTTATAGGTCTTAAGGGCCAAGGTTTATAAAAAGGGGGATAGTTATAAAAATATACCTTATAGTTTATATAGAGAGCTAGAATAGCTAGGATTAGATTATATATTATGTAATATAATAGCCTTAGGCTACTTTAGGATAAAAGCCTTCTTATAGCTACTACTAATTAGCTTATTAAGTTGAAGTCTTATAGCTTAGAGAGACCTATCTTTTTACTATTATACCTTCCCTCGCTAGGTTTTTAGCCATTCCCTTATAATAATTTATTAAAAGAATTAATTATTTATAAACATACACTAATTGTAATCAGATATTTAGTTTTTATAAAAGTAGTAATAAAATAGAGATCTTTAGAGATTATATTATAATATTCAATCTTTATAAATAAATAAAGAAAGTAACTTTCTAAAGAATAGAATATAGAATCTTTAAGTTATAAAAGTTAAACTTATAACATATTAATATAAATAGATAGGTAGATTGATTAATAGTTAAACTAATACTGTAAAGAACTATAAGATAAGAAGAAGTATGATATAATAAAAGTAGTTTTTATAAGATGAAGGCTTATTTAAAACACTCTTGATAATAATAGTTTTACTTAATTACTTTTACTTTGTATTTGGAATGATATCTAAGCTTTTCACCTTATATATAAATTTAAATATACATTTTACTTACTAATAGTATTCATGCTATTACTAACTTATAATTAGTCAAAATAGTAATTAAATGATTAATTATTATAGATTACTATACCTCTGGGTTTAATATTTAACTTTATAGTCATAGAAGACTTTATAGTAATAATTAGGGAGAGCTTTATTAAAGCTAAAGCTTAATATATATAATCAAAAGTAACTACTAAAGTTATAGAATTAAGAATCTGTTTAAACTTTTTAAAGATAGAATAAAATAGAGTACTAAGAGCTAGGTATTTTATAACCTATTATTCTTTTATATTCTTTATAATAGATTTAGAATCCCTTTAAAATCTATATAGCTATTTAAAAGAAGAGAAGTATAAAATAAGTATCATAATATTTATTTATAACTCTTATAATTAAAGCTATCAGTTTATTAGATATAACGTTAATAAAATTATCCTAAAAGTTATAATTAACAAGTAGCCTATAGATATTTAAAAAGTAATTATCTAGCTATCTTATAAGTTATTATATTAAGCTAAAAACTTTAAGAACTAAATATTAATTAGATAATACTTTAATATTAATATACTACTATAATGCTAATTATTAGATATTTTAAAGTATTATAGTAATATAATTATAAAGGTTCTAAAAACTATTAAATTATACTAAGAGTATTTATATTTATATAAATATTATTTATATATTAGCTATACTTAATTAATATATTAAGATTATTTATTAATAAGAATAAGCTAAGTCTTACTATATTTATATAGAAA
>QAPG01000497.1:0-19364 GCA_004366825.1 Colletotrichum spinosum
AGGTTATTATAGTTATAGTATATAATACGTTATAACTATAGTATATAGGCTAAAGCGTAGTATATATTATAGTATAACTATAGTATATTAGCTACTATAGCTATAGTATATAAAGTATTATAACTATAATGTATATAGCTTAGACTACTTCTAATACTTTATAAAAAGATAAACCTCTATATTTTTATATTATTTACTTAAGAACTACTAAGAGTAAAAAAGTAAAATAAGTATATATTTATGAAGTGATTTTTATATGATTTATTCATATAGAAATATCATATAACTTCTTCTTACCTCTATTAGAATAATAGAAATAGAGGTTCTTTATATATTAGAGTAAATCTAATACTAATTAGTATTAATCTGTCTATAAGATAATGTAGATTATATATAATCTTATTATATAAGTATAAAGTAGTATTGTAGTTATTTATTATTATTACTATTATTATTATATTATATAACATAAAATACTATATAAGGCTCTAAATCTACAATATAATAATTACTTACTAATTACTATGTATTTAACTATAGCTAATACTAGGTACTTAGTACCTATTACTAGTAAGGTGCAGAAGGTATACTACTATATATATAGTAACACGTATAGTTACTACATGCCGTACAGTATGACGTAACCGACAAATATATATATATATATATTATTAAAATAAATTAACACTCAATAAGCTACTTCTAATATATGTTTTGAAACATTTATAATTATTATTAAATACTCTACTTTTAAGTACTAAATCCCTTTTTATTCTTTTATTCTTATATATCTTAACTATATTGATAGCTTTATATACTATTACCATTTTAAAGTTAAATTAAACAATACCTATTTTAAGAAGAATAAAAAGAACAATAAAGTTATCTTATATAATAATAACTTATTTAGACTTTCATAAAAGTAACTATAGTACTTATAAAGATTAATACTTCTGATGAAATTAATATTTATATTAAGATTATAAAAATCAAGTATAATAATAAGTAATAACTAGAAGTATTTTTGTTTTGATTATTATTACTATTAGTAGTAGTATTATCATAGAGATAGCTATTTACTCAAATATATAAAAAGATAAAGAGAGGAATAATTAACTAATCTATAGTCTATTACTTTCTCTTATTTAAATAGTTAGTATTATTAAAATATACTAGTAATATTATAAATAACTAGTTAGTATAAGTTAATATTATTAATATTATTATAATAAGTTTGATTCTTTAAAGCTACTATAATAAAGACTACTATATCGTCTATATGAATTTAATAATTAAAGCTAAGTCTACATTAATTACTATATTCCTAAGTCTTTTTAATATCATTTACTTATAAATATATATATATATAAATTATAGTATACTACTAAGGTTTTTTTCTACTGTAGAGACTTTGACGTCCCCTACCCCATAGTGGCTACTACCCCCAAGTAGCCACCCCACTTACCCTCATTATCACTACTTTCACACTACCACTAACAATAACACCACGACGATTTTTTCACTAATAACACAACAAAAAAACATTTCAAAATTCACTAGCATTGTCGCTATACCTTCTTATACTAAATAAAATATTTCTACTATATTTACTAATTATTTAAAAGGTAAGAGTATTATAGAGGCTTTTTATACTTATAGTATCCCTTAAAAATACTAAGTAACTATATTAATAGCTATATATTGCGGTAAGAGGGTAGGGACTACTTATAGTATATTCTAGTAGTATAAGAAGAGTAACTAGTAATATAAATAGTTATATAAGGAACTTTAGGCCCTATTCCTATTTATAAATAATTATACTAATTTATAGCCTGTATTCTAGCTAAATCTAGTAATACTGAGCCTATTAGTATTAATTAGATTCAAAGTTTTCTTTATTAAAACCTTACTATTAAAAACTTCTAAAATAAGCCTACTAAAACTATATATATTTAAAGTACCTTAGTTGATATTTTTAAGAAATATCTCAATTAGTTTAATTATGTTATATTTAAAATAATCCCCCCTTTATGTTAATATAATATAGATAAAATAGGGTTTAAAGAGAGCGAAGGAATAAATAAAACTATTATTAGTTTATCCAAATTAATAAATCTTATAACTTAAGTCTCTAATAGCTATATATAGATAACTATACTAAAGTATATCTTAGCTATAAGCTATAAGCTTAACCCTTAAGTTATATTGAGTAGTAAGAAAATTTAAAGCTAATAGTTCTTTAAAAACCTTTTCTCTTATCACTACTAGTTTTTTTATATAACTAAGAATAACTAGATATCTATTGAAACAATTGTAAAATAAGTAAAAGAAGTTTTCAAATTCTAAATAAAACCTACTTATAAGGATATAGTATTATAATATCTATTAATACTAAATAGCTATAGAAACTATATAAATATTAATTTTATATAGGAATATTATAAGTAGTTGATTTATATACTATTTCTATCTATTTATACTAATTATATTACTTAGTTATTTAACTTAGTAATATTTAGACTTCTTAAAATAGCTTACTATAGTAGAATTAGTAATTATATAGTATTAATATAAAGTAAAGCTTTTAATAAGTCTAGATTTCTATTATATTACTAGTATATAAGAAATCGAGGTATAACTATTTCGAATATTACAGCTAAGTAGTATATTTTTAGTATTTACTTAAAGGATACCCCTAGGGTTCTAAATAACTATTACATACTAGTAAATAATAGTTTTCATACTATTAAAAAGCTGAAAATACTAAAGAAAGCCTTATAATATCTCTATAGATATTAAATAGATTATAAGAATCTTTATAAGCTTAAAGGATTTCTACTATATTACTCTAGAGTAGCTATTTCCCTAAATTATTCTATAATTAATATACTATAGTATATAGTAGTTATATAATACTATAAGGAAAATATATAATAACCAATAGTTTACTATTACTTAACATTACTTCGAGATTAACTAGTTAAATACCTAGATTAAAATCTACTAACTATATAAAAAGGTTAGACTTATACTAAATCTTAATAATATTTTTATATAAATTAAGGCTATGGAAAAGTCACGTGAGGCTATTATAGTAATAAGTTTTGAAATTATAAAAAGTATATAAGTATAAGAGATCGAATTTAATTTACTATAGAATTCTTTTCATATAGAAGTTTGATAGAAAAGTTACTATTAGGTAAAAATAGCTAGTTTACTAATTTTAAGTTTATTCTAAATACGGGCTAACGATAGGTAGCCACTTAGGGGTAGTAGCTACTATAGGGTAAGAGAAGTTATATTATATCTTATTCAAAGCTACTTACTAAGTAAGAAGCTAAATATATAATTTAATATATAAATAGAAATATAGTAAAGAAAATTGAATTCTAAAAAAGTCTTTTATAATACATAAATAGAGACTTCAATTAATATTATCTAAAAGACTTACTCATAAACAGAACTTTTAAGATTAAAAAGATAAATTAGAAATAGTATATTTATAAATAAGAGTTTATATAGAATACATCTTAAATATTAATACTATTTCTATAGACTTTATACTACTGAAATCATTTAAAAAGAATCTTATATAACGCGTATGGCTATATTGAGGTATATATATTGTACACTAGATCTTGCCCCCTAATTACATGTAGCAAATAGACTATACTTACTATATAAGTAACTACTTCGCATTCATAGTCCCTATTTGTAGCCTCTGTTACAGTAGCGTGGCGCAGCACTCCAGCCTATTAACTTCGAGTCTTGGTTCATCCCTTCCCAATAACTACATCAGCCATCCGTCCTAACGCATGCATCAGTTGATGTTGTCTCCATCCCCCTCCTTTCGCAGCCACCATCCTTGAATTGTTTTCTCCCACCCTCCGTTTCTATCTTTTTCGTGGGTTGAAACTGTTCGACAGCCGCAACACGCTACTTCTTGCGACAATTGTTCACAACGCGACACGTCGTTATCTGTTGCAATCGGAAAGAGACGCAACAACTATTGCACTAACTAACACACACTTGTGGAAGAGCGTTCTGAATCAATCTAACTCACACGGCATAGGTCTAACACAGTAGTAATGTCGTCTTTCGGTCGGTCCTTCACTTCAGTGTCTCCTGTCATGGCTCTCTCGCCTCGGCCTGCTCACCAAGCGAGTTTCATCGGAGAGACCTATTCTACTCCAACCTTGTCTTTTAGCCACGCATCTGCTTTCCAAAGCCACCCGATGTCAACGTCCGTCTGCCATACCGGCATTCTCGCAGTCGCGGGCAGAAAGCGCCCTCGTGACGAGGCTGCACCGAACCTCGCCGCAGACGAACGTGAGCTCCGCAGCCAAATAAACGAGGTCGAAGACGAATGGCAATACGGCCCCGGCATGACGTTGATTAAGAAGAGTGGCTACATAGCCGACGCCGGTAGCCAGTCAGGCACCTGGGTAGAGGACCAAGCGGCTGAAAAGGAAGCTCGGATCGCCGACGATGCCATTGCGAGACTCCGCGAACAGCAGCTACGACCCTCCCTGCGAAGCAACAAGTCGCTACGTTTGGAGCGCGGTGCGAAATGCGACATTGCCCCAGCCAGTGGCCAACCAACTGCTCCCTCGGAATCCTTCCCCGTCGACCAATCCTCGCAGCCAATCGTCGACCGCTTCACTATGCACCTCGGCGTCGGGTGGAGGCACATCAGCGACGACCAGCATATCCAGGCGGCTGCACGCGGTTGGGCTCGGTATATCGAAAATCATTACCCAGTCTCATCACCTGCCATTCGTCTTGAAAGTAGAGGCCTCCAGTCATATCTGGTGGAGGCTGTTGAGGGCTTCTTCCTCTTTTCCGAAGATCTTCGCCAGGGTCGATTCGTGAGCAAAGACGCGGAGAGTGCTATGAGAAACCTCAAGTGCTGTCCTCCGGCGTTCGATGGGTCGGAAATCATGATGGCCACCGAGTCCTCCCCTGCAAGCGAAACTTGCCCTGAGACGCACTCCGCGCACTCCGACAGTCACATGGAAATGTGAGATCACCGAAGTTGATAGGGGCCACTGCGATGCGAAAACCTTCCCTGGACCTCATAGATAGGGCTGGTGAGGGACTACTGGCTTTCTGCTATGGATGCTTATCAACTAGCTCAACGGTGATCTTATGCAGAAGTTGTCACTGATTGCTTCAGTATTTACATACTATCTATCTAGCTAGTGCCTCCGAAGATACATATGCAAAGTCGGGCGCAAACGCGTATTCACATTAGCTATTATATATAGTATCTAAACAAACAATTATTTGTAGTAGCCTATAGCTATATTATATATAAGTTTGAATGTAAAGTATATATTGTTTCTTTACTTCTTATTTATTTAAAATGATAATAAAATTATATAAATAAAAGTATTTAAAATTTAGTAAAAATAAATATTTAGATATTTAGTTATTTTCATTTTATATTTAAAAAGTATTTTAGCTTTCTATTCTATATATAAATTTAACTATAACTTTTACTTAGTAATAATATTGATTTTTAGTTATACCATACTGTAAAGTATGTGATAACCAATGTATTGCGACATACGTATAGAACATTATAATAATAAGAGTATATCTGCTATAAATATAAGTATATATATTAATAATATATTATATGTAACAGTTAGCATATATATTTATATTGATAATATTAAAAATTCTAATATATTATAAATACAAGTATACATCTTATAGTTATATTATTTGTACTATAATATACTTGATTAAAGCTATTCATATATATAGTACTTTTAATATTATAAAGAAACTAAATTCTGATTAATATGAAAGTATTATAATTAAAGGAATTATATTATAGTAAAATAGATAAATCTAATTTTAAAGTATTATTAGAATTTAATACTTTTAATCTAAATAATTCGAGAAATATAAAGTAAGATATATCTTGATATTAAAAATAGCTTTTTATTGAATATAGAATAAGTTCTATAAGTAAGGAGTTTAATATAACTTTTTTCAATATTATTAGAAATGTAATATATTATAAATATTACTATCACAATTACATATACTTACAATATACTATAAATACAAAACTTTTTTAAACTGTAACATTACAAATATAAGTATCTATATTAGGTAGAAATTCTAATACATTATAGATATATATAGTATATTTGTATTTGTAATATATAATATATAGTATAATATATATTTCTAATACAAAATATATTATTTCGAGATCCTCTATATACATAGTAGTATACCCTCTACGCCTTACTAGCGACGGATACTAGGTACCTGGCGCTAGCCGTAGCCGAACGCGTAGCAATTAGTAATTAATTGCTATACTATAGATCTAGATATAATAGAACTTATAAATAAGGATTAGGAATAGAAAGTAGTTATTAATATAATAAGTATAGTCTATTTAGTATTATATATAAGAGATAAGCTTCTCCTTTATATAGTTATATAGTATAAGTTTAATAATAATACTATATATTTTTATAATTATAAACCTTATATATATTACTAAAGTCTAAGCTCTTATACTCCTATTTCTAGTATTTTATAGCTTTTGTACTGAAATTCCTACAATAGTATTTCTATAGAAAATCCTAGGGATTTCCTACAGAATACTTTAAGATTTCTCTATTATGTTTTTGTTTTTTAAAGTAGTAATTCTGCTATTTTGGTATTATTTCTTGGGTTTGAATATTTCCTAAAATCTATTAAGTCTTAAATCTATTTAAATGATAGTTTTTCAAGGAATGCTATAAAGCTATTAATGACATTATTAGTAGCTTTTATATATTTAAAGATTATTTTATTTAAGCTTATTATTTCCCTTAGAAAATAGTGTAATATATATATATATTACTTTATTATGTAAGTTTTCTTTTTTATTAAATAGAATTAATATAGTATTATTTACTGATATTAACATAGGTTTAGTAATCATTTCTCCTAGTTTACTAAAGAAGTTTTAAATCTATATGATTTTGGAAATAATATTAGATTTTGTATAGTATTTAATTTCTATAGATAGTTGTACTATAATAATCTTATATTAAGATCTTAATAATATCAGACCTCTAGTTATAAAGAAGTTTTATTTCATTCTTGATCGAGAAGAAGGTTTATAATTAACATAACTAATATTCATGTATCTATCGAATTTTAGATAATTATTTCTATTTCTTTAATAATATAGTAAATATAGTATTTATCTTATATTTTAGTATACTAGAAGAAGTATAGTATTGCTTTTTATAAGAGTTTCTAGCGTTACTCAAGAGCTTTACTAATAATTAATAATCAAATAATATATCCAGTTATATTATTTAAAAAGTAAATTAAAGTTTCCTAAAAGCTTAGTAATATTACTATTATAATACTTTATTGATTTGTTTATTAGTATAGTAAAGTCTTGGGCTTCTATTTCTATTAAAGTAATAGTTAGATAGAAGAATAGTTTCAATTTTTCAAAAGTCACTTCTTAGTAATTCCTTTATAGAGTTTAATATATTCAGCCTCCCTGCTTAGTAACTAGCCTTATATAATGCCTAGTAAATAATCTCTATAATAGGAAAATACCTAGTTATATTCTATAATTTATACATATCTCTACAAGTAAATTTAATTAAAAGAACCTAATAGTATAACTATTAGGTTAGACTTAGTTTTAATCTAGAAGCTAGTATAAGCTTTATAATAGTTTATATAGAAAGATATAATTAAATCTATTAATAGTAGTTTTGAAGTATTGAACTTATTATAGAAGTCTTTATAATATTGACTTATACTAACTAGGCATTAATGATACTCTTAGTATATATTCATAATACTAGTTACAGATGTAAAAGAGAGTAATAGAAGACTAACTAACTTTCTTATAATAGTATTCTTACTTATAATAATACTACTACTACTAATAATAATAATAAGAAGAATACTCCTAACTACTATTTATTACTATATTAAACCCTTATAATTTTTATATAGTTATTAAGTTTATAAAAATTATTAATAAGTATAAGAATTATAATTATTCTTATAAAAACCTAAAGGAGCTAGTTTTATATAAAAGTAACTTTATTATCTTGTTTAATTCTTATAAAATAGCTATAACTAAATTCAGTTTTAACATATTATTGAAAGATAAAGCTATTAGTAGAATTAGGAAAATAAAATTAAAGTAATAAAGAAGAATCTAATACTCAAGAATGAGATATTCAAGAATAACTCTAAATACTTTAAATATATCTTAAAAGTAGCTTATTAGGTATTTAAAAAAGTATATATATTAAAGTCTGTTATAGGAGTTATTATTAGTTAATAGGAAGGAAGGTATAACTTAAGGTTCAATATATCATACTAATTTCAAGATCTGAAGTAACTATAGCTATACCTATTAGTATAAGGTAAATTAAGGTATAAGTCCTAGCTAGAAGCTAAATATTCTCTGTATAAAGCTAAAGACTTGTCTCTTATAAGATTACTATTTCGTTTTTATTAAATTATAAGTAAATCTCTAGGAAAGAGTCTGGTATTTCTAGGCTATTTATCTCAATATTATATTCAATTTATGAGACAGCCTTAATAATATTTTTGATTAGTTTAATAATTAATATACTGATAATACATATAACTATTATAACGTTTGGTTTATTATGATAATATATAGTATTATCTAATATTAAAGTCTTGGAATCTATTTATATTAGGATTTCTTTAAGTTTCTATTACTATTCTTAGTTTCTATCAGTTTATCTAAAGAGTAATATATGCTATATATAGTCTTACTATATAGATGTAAAGTGGTGTTCTGGTTATTTGTTATTATTCATATTCTATTATATAATTCGTAGTGCTATATAAAGCTCTAGATCCATAATATAGTTATTATCTATAAGTTACTATACATTTAATTATGATTAGTATTGAATGTTGAGTATTTATTACTGATAGGATATAGAGAGTATCCTACTATATATATAATAATATAGATAATTGCTAAATACTTTATAATCTAGTATGATCAATATTCATAACTTTTCTCTTTACTATATACTTTAGTATCTTTCTAATCATATAAAAAGTAATACTCTTAGCAATCTATATCTTTTTATTTTAATAATATTTAAATATTTATTTATTGAATCTATTTAAATTTTTCATCTTTCTATTTAAATAATTATATCATCTAAGTCAATAAATCTCTTGAAAGTATAGTTAGGTATGTTTTTGTAAAGATAGTAGTCGTATTGTTATTTCTATAGACTTACTATATTTTATAAAGCTTATAGTACTTATATAACTATTTTAATATCATGAGATTAATTAAGAGGTATTTCTCTTTAGTAATATTAGATTCTATACAGTATTCACAGAACAAGTATATTTTTAATACATATAATAATTCAAATCTAAAAGAGCTTTTAGTATCAAAAGATCTTTTTAAATAATGTAACTACAATAAAAGTAAAGTATATACTAATTATTATAATATAAATTTGTAAAATAAGAGTACTTTTAATAATTCTTTTGTTTTTAGTAGAAGAATAGTATAGGAAGGTAGCATAGAAATTGAATTAATTATGACTAATAGTAGTCTTTTAATTTAGGATTATCATAAGTTCTAATTAAACTAAGAGGTTAAAACTATTAAAACATAAGTTATTAAGAAATGTACTAAAATATATCATAGAGAGATAAAGTAATAGGAAATTGAAATTATAATTAAAGTATTCAATTTATTACTTAAGATATTTATTAAGTATAGTAATATTATTACTTGAAGACTATTACACTTATATTATATAGGAGAAGTTAAATAGTATTAATAATTAGTATATTAGAAGAAAATGCACTTTATATATACTATTTAATATATATTTTGTTGAGTATTTTCGTTATTATATATATATTAGTAAGAATTAGCTTTTATCTTTAATACTTTTAATATAAGAGGAAGCTATTACTATTGAATAATAAGATATTTCTATTAAATAATAATTTGTTGTTGTTGTTATCAGTAGTATTGTTATAAGACACTCAGCTAGTTTCAATCCATCGCTCTCTTTTATATCTATAGTTAGTATTATTAACATATACTAGTAGTATTATTAATACCTAACTAGTATTAGTTAATATTATAAATATTACTATAATAAGTTTAATACTTCGAAGCTACTACTATATAGCCTATTATAAAGCTTATATTAGTAAGTTTATGTATTTTATTATTATTCTATTACTTTATAGCCTCTATATATTTCTCAATCAGAGTTAAATCTAAACTAGTAACTATACTATTAATGTTTTTAATTATACTTACCTATAGATATATATATAAACTATAGTATATTACTAGGTCTTTTCTTATTATAGAGATTACTTATTAAGTACTATATAAAGCTACCCACTAAACGGGGGGCTTAGTATATAAAACTCTATTGAATACTAATAACACTATTTGTAAAAGGATTGTTTTAAATTGAACTTTAAATGAAACCTTTGAGAACTTCTTAGTTTTATAATATGAACAAATGACATTTACGAAGTTAAAAGTATTATTAATTTAAAGTCTTGAAACCCTAATGGTATTTCTTTTAGAATATAAAATAAAAAGGTATAAGCTATAAATTAATATTTCTATTTGTAATTACTTTTGAAATTAATATTTAGAATAAGTTCCTTCTTAATAAGTATTAGTTTTAATAAAGTTATATAGAAATCTATTAATAATAATAATAATACAGGTAAAGAGATACTTCTTTTCAAAATATAAAAGTAGCTTAGTAATAATATGTTTTATAAGTTCTATAGTAACTTAAGTATAGGTTTATATAATATTATAAAGTTATATTATTATACTATTATATTAGAAAAGAGTTAGAATTATAGGTAAAGCTAATTACTAGATACTTTATTAGATTGTTAGCAATTATATTAGTATTTCAAACTCATTATTATCTCTAAAGCTTTAGACTTTCAGTCTTAATTCTTTTTATATTTTATAAGTATTTTTACTTTCAACTTTACTATTAATACAAAGTTTGAAATACTTATAATTCTTATATAAGTTAGGATTCTACTCAATAATATTAAAAATATTAATAATAATAATTTCTTTAACTTCTTTTTTAATTAACCTTTCGGATAATAGTTCAAATGTTATAATAATACTCTTTTCATAGAGATTAAATACTAATATTGTATCTAACTGTTCTTTAGTTATACAATATATGTTAAACCAGCCTTTAGTTGAATTCTGAGTTTAATAAGCTAATTGTATACTATAAGTTACAAAACTTGAAGTCTTTAACTTGATCTAAAGTGTTTATAATAGAAATAATGTATTACTAATTATTTAGAAGAGTGGAGGATTATTATCTTTTATAATAGAAGTATTCGGTAATATTTGCTAAATATTTAAAATGTTAAAGATAGCTATAAATAGGTTTGTAATAGTTATTCAAGAATATGAGTTTATCTTTACTATAAAGGTACTATTTCATCATTGTATATATGACAAGATAAAATATAAAGTTAATGTTGATAATTTTAAAAGTATCATTATATTGTTTAATCTTTTTAATTTCATTTAAAAGTTAGTATAAGAATTAGTAATTAAAAATTCTAAGGTAATAAAGTAGTATTATTAAAGACTTTAAGCTTTGAATTAGAATTAGGAATCATAAGACCTAGAGTTCTAAGGCTACTATTACATTGAAATAACAATTATATCTAGAAGTATTCTGAGTTATAGTAATTATTTAAATATCTTATAATATTTATAAAATATTTATACTTTTAGAGATAATAGTGAATAAGATGGGTGTAATTCTTTAGAATTATAGGGTTCTATTTACCTTTTTAATACTTCATATTCTTTTCATAATATTTTATATCTTTTAAATAAAGATATATCACATAGTAATTAAAAGGAATATGAGTTTTTCTATTAGGATATAAGAGAGGGTTTTGAAATATAACTTTCTAATTATAAATCTAAACTCTCAAGAATTATAGAGAAGTTTAAGAATATATATTTTACTATGAGTAGTAAGAAAGTAATATAGCTCTTGCTAGTTATTTATCTCTTAGTATATATATATATATATAAAAGATTAGAGTAGAAAGATTATAGGATAAGAAGTATTAAGATTAGTATATATGATGGAAATAGTATTAATAATATATTTAATATACTTCTAATAGATTTATTCTATAGCTTTCTATGTAGTATAAGTTTAAGTAATAATATTTCAAGAACGGGCCAAACTTCCTTTAAAATAGAAGTATATTCTAAAAATAAGTAGAGTAAGTATAAAGCTATCTAACTAAATAGCATTATTAACTATTTTATAAACTACTTAAAGAGGTACCTCTTCAGTAATAATAAGTATTTCATTATATTAAATCTTATATATAGAGTAGAAGAATATATAATGGTGTTTAACTTTATTCATTGTGTTATATATTGTAATAGGAATAACATAAACTATTAATTTGATATTTGTATTTCAAATCTAAAGTTTTAAGATTAGAATATCATACTAATATTAGTAATAATAGAATTGAAAAAGTCCTAATATATATTAATTTAGTATATTTTCAAGGCTTTGTATATTACTTTTATTCGGATATTTAATCAAAACTAAGCAGTATTATTGAATATTATTCTAATATTAATAATGCGGACTATGGAGTAATTATTAGTATAGATTATATTAATAAGGGTTTTAAGGTTGAAGTTAATATTATTAGAAATATTAGAATAAAAGTATCAAAAAGCTATATTATATATTTAATACTAATAGTATTGCTTCTTCAGTATAATAAAGATGTAATATTTGTTAAAATTTTATTTTATCTTATTAAAAGTGTTATAGAAGTATATAAGATTTAGGTATTAAGAAGTAGTAAAGTCTGTATATTGATATTTCTATAAGGTATATCGAAGTAATTATTTTCTTTTTATTAAATAGTATCTATAGATATTTCTATTTATCAATAATTAATATAATTTTCTTATTTTAGCATAGCTAGTTATAAATATGATTTAATGTAATTTTAAGGCGATTTGGTTTATTAAGTAGAATAAGAAAGAAGTATTATATAGTACTATAAAGAATGATGTAATATTAAGAGGTATAAATATATCAAGTATTCTGAATATAATAATCAGAAAAGCATTACTAAAATATATTATTATTAATTTGCTTTGTAGAAATATAAGAAATATAAACAGGTTAGCTATTCATTTAAAGATAGTAAATTATAAGTATCTAGTAGTTAAAACGCTAGTAGTATTTGAACTTGATTAAATACTTTAAAAATAGTATTTAAATAATATCTTCTAACTATAAATATAAATATGAGAATTATAATAACAATTCTATGACTAGAAATACTTCTTATTTTAAAAGTATAAAGTACTATTTAATCTTAGAACATTCTAGTAATTTTACCTTTATTAAGAGTAATAGGGTTTCTACTTAAAATAGTCCTAGAAACTATTTACAAGAAGTAGTAGTTTTATCTTTGAAACTATATTATCTTTAGTACTATGCAATAGTATTTTTATACTTGTTGGTTTAAAGAGACTTCTTAAAGTTATCTTCTAAACTATCAATATTCTTATAATTTATAAGGAATACTTAATCTATTGCTATAAAGTATGTTTTAGAATTAGTATTTAACTTATACCAATTGAAGTAGAAACCTTTTTCCTTTTGAACATCTATCTTAGAAATCAATAATCTATTTTATTATATATAATACTCCTTATTTAAATAGTTATATATAGAAGTAGGTGAAAGATAAGTCTTATCTTGTATAGATAAATATTAATACTATAAGATATAGATAGAAATAGAATATTAGTTGGTTTATAATATAACATTTGAAGAGTAATCTTAAGAGAAGTTATAAATATAGTTAATTTGAAATTAATAATTAACTCACTTCTAATTATTATCTCTGTTGCTTTAAATATACCATAATTCTTAGATTAATATGGTATTACTTATAGTTAATTATAGCTAGTTATAGAAATTCTAAGAAGTTATTAGAAAGCTGAAGAAGGTCGATTAATATTTAAATATATTATATAATATATGTATAAGATATAAATAGAATATTATATCTATATAGAAGTTAAATAGAAAGGTTTTTTAAATATATATAAGCTTTAATATCAAGGTTTTAAGGGTGTTTTCTATTCCTGTTAAAGCTTTTAATTATAATATTTTGAAAAGTAGTATGGTACTAGTTAGAGGGATATAGTTACTAATATCTATTATTTCTAAAGTAACTTTTAGGATAGTAAGTTATCTATTTGAATTATAAGTCAGGAATAGGATTGTTTAAATATTGAATACATTTCTTGAGCGTTTAGTTTCTGAATATATTAAAGATTATATTAATTTATATATAGTATAGAATATTAAGTTCAAAGTAGGAAATATAAAAGATATAGATTTATATTTAAAATATATTATATAAGTTTTTACTATATTGTATACTTTTATTGTATAGTTTTATAAGGCTTATAGTATATTTATTTGAAGTATCATTAAAAAGAATAATGAAATTACTCAATAAGGGGTATTTAAATAACTTTCAAAGCTATAAGGTATTATATTTATAGTATATTACTTATATATAGAGAAGCTTTATATTAAGAGGACTATATATTAACAAGATTAATGAGAGGAGTAGGAAGTATAATACTAGTATTAGGAGCATAAATATTACCTCGTTATATTATCACTATTCTTCTTTAACTATTTATAAGAGAGTTAAAATAAGTTTAACTTATTAAACTTATAGTTTGACTTTATAGAGGAATGATATAGTTTCTTATTGTATTTCTATAGATTTATTGAATTATTCTAAGAATATCTTTAAGTTTGATTCGAAATTCTTATAATATTTACCGATTTTAATAATCTGCTTCAATATTAATAGAATAAATAAATCTTATTAAGTAGTTTGATGTGAAATACTGAAAAGAATTTTACTATTCATATTGATTTTAATATTATAAAAAAAGATATAACTTTAAATATAATAAGTAATTTAAACAATAATAAGTTACTAAATTATTATAGAGTACTTTTAAAACTTATCTTTAGATATTTAGAAGGATCTATAGCTATATAGATCTAAATAATTATATAGTATTACTTATTATATTAAGTAGACTGAAATTATAATAATATTTCTATTTATAATAGTATCAAGTTAAATACAATACTAAGGTAGCTAAAGCTATAGTAGTTAGTAACTAAATAGTCGCCCTATTTATTTAAGCTAATAAGAAGAAAGGGATTATTATATAGATTTATCCCTATAGTATATAGTGTATATATATGTATTATAATCTAAATATAAGTATTACGAATAGAAATAACTAGTTATATACTAGTTATACAATTAATTAATTTCGACGTTTACTAAGTATAAACTAATAATTTTAAAATAAACTTTCTATATTAAAACCTTAATATTTCTATAGATAATAGTTAGAAATAAATAATTGTATTATCAATTGAATCTCTATTTAACTATTATTGCTAAGAATATTTCGAATAGGTTTTTATATTAAGAAAACTAATTGTATTATATTATATTTCTTCTAATTTTATAGTTATTTATAATTATAACTTAACTGTTAATTTACCTACCTATCTATCTATTCTAATAGGTATTTCTATTTATAATATTTATTACTAGATTATAGTATATAAATATATATAAATATATATATATCTAATTACTTCTGCTTTATACTTAGAATGATATCAAAATTCTACATCCTATATATAGATTTAACTATTAACTTTACCTAATAATAGCATTCATACTAATACTAGCTTACCACTAGTTAAAATAATAATGAAGAAACTTATTATTATAAATAGTTATACCTCTAGTTTTATTTTTCAACCCCATAATAGTAAAAGACTTTATAATAACAATTAGGGAGAATTGTATTAAGGCAAAAGCTTAATATATATAGCTAAATATAATTACTAAAGCTATAAAGTTAAGAATCTTTATAAACTTCTTAAAGATAGTATAAAATAAAAGACTAAAAGTTAAGTATTCTATAATTTGTTACTTTTCTATATTCTATCTTTAGTATTACCTAGTAGTAAGAGTAGTAGTATATTATATCTTTATAATAGAATTAAAATCTCCTCTAAATCTATATAGCTACTTATAAAGAAATATTATAAGATTAGTATAGAGATATCTAGCTATAACTATCATAATTAAAACTTTTAGTATATAAGATTGAATCTTAATAAATTCATTCTAAATATTATAATTAATAAATAACTTATAGATATTTGAAAGAAAATTATCTAACTATCCTATAAGCTGCTATATTAAGCTAGTAATATTATAAATTGAGTATTAATTAGATAATACCTTAATATTGATATCTTATTATAATACTGGTTATTAAATACTTTAGAGTATTTTAATAATATAATTATACGAGTTTCGAAGGCTATCTATCTATACTAGAAGTATCTATATCTATATAAGTATTATTTATATGTCGACCGCACTCGATTAACAATATAAATATATAAATAAATATATATTATATATTATAGCGATAAATCTATATAATAATCCCTTTCTTCTTATCAGTTTAATTAAGTATGTTAACTACTTAGTTACCTATTACTATATCTTCAGCTACTTTAGTACTATATTTAACCTAATATATTTATATAATAATCATAACTCTAATATAGAAAATAGCTTCCTTTATAATATATTCTATAATATTTACTTTATAATACAAAAGATAGAAGTATTAATTAATACCATTTCTCTTGACTAATATAGCTTTATTATACTACTAAATAAATATTTTAAAGATTATATATCAAGAAGTAAGAGATGAATTAGTAAAAGGGACTTTATATTTTAAATACTTTCATATCGAAATAAATAAGTAGATAAGAATCTTAAGTCTTAGATTTATTAATAAAGTTGGGGATATTAATAACACATTATATGAAAGATTACAATTAACTATTGGGGATTTTAATTACTAGAGGAAACCTAGTATTTCTATATATTCATTAATAATATAATAAGTCAATTATTATCTTATACTAATATTGTTAATAATAATATAATCTAGTATCTCTATTAAAATGTACTTATATAATGTTATATAAATATATATATAAGTAAAGATATTACTAAATTACCTAATACTAATATAATCATTAGCTAGAGTATAATAGTTATATTTAGAAAGTGTTATTGTTATTAAATAGTTCTTATATAGCTTTATAGGATTGGGTATTTATTAGTATATAATCTAATCTAACTATAATGAAGAAATACGAGGAATAGCAACTTTACTATATAATTCATATTTTATAATTGCTAAGTTACATAATTTGTATTCTAACATTCTTGATATATCAATAAATAATATCCCTAGCTTTCATTTACTTAAGTTTAATATTAAAAAAGAAAACGAATTCTAGTAAGTAAAACTTATAGTAAAGTCAAAGTTAATATTGATTAATAATACGTTCTTCATATTTAATAGAAGCATATTAATCTTGAGAAATACTAGTGATATGTTTTATTCAAGAAAGTTAAATTAAAGCTAATATATATTACGTATTAAGTATAACAAATATATATAGCTTTGATATACTAATTAGAAATATATTTCAACTTCGATATTATAATTCAATACTAGAGCCTAATAGAGGAAAGAATTAAGAGACTTAATGAATACTTCATATAATAAATCAATAACTTAAAATAAAACTGAATATTAATCTTTACTAATATTAAAGAAATAGAACTGTATATTCTTATAAATAGATCTTTTACTATTAAGAAAAATATAATATCTTCATTTGAATTGATTATTATTCTAAAGATAGAAGAAGCTTATAGGAATTATAATATCTCTAAGTTTAGATGTTATGTCATCTTTTCCTCTTCTATTAATTTAAAGAGAATTACTTAAGATAAATTAATTTCTGGAATTGAAAATATAGCTATTAGAATTAATATAAAATTTATAATTTCTATTTTCTTTAGGAAAATAACTAAATACTCACAAATATTAATAGTATTAATAATGATTCATATTAGATTCTATTTTCTCGATAGATACTTTATTAAATCAAGTATCATAAGAAGAGAGTATTCTATTACTAATATTATAATACTTAGATAAGTATATAAATATAAAGAAATGTTTGAAATTTATCAAGTTAATAATAAACATGATTTTATTAATAATATAACTGAAATATCTAATAATAAGACTCTAGAGAAGTTTATAATAATACAGAAAGTAATAATATAAGTAGAAGAATATATTATAAGAACTAATAGAGATAATAAGTAGAAGAGATAAAGATAAAAAGAATATATGAGATAATAAGAGGAAAATAAGAAAAAGAAAGAAATACATTATAATAGAAACTTGAAATACTTACCATAGTACTAAATAAGAAGTATATTCTTATTCAGAAATACCATTTATGGTACTTTTATAGGTTTTAGTATAATTAAAAACATTTGTATAACTATAAGCAATTTTATGTTATTTTATATTTTATATTTTCTTTATATTCTATATTACTTTTAGTATTTAATATATTAAACTATAACCGAGAATGTTATTAATATAAAATTAAGTATAGTATTAAAATAGTTAAAGATATAATAATAAATAACTAAACCGTTAATCTATTTATCTAAGCTAATAAGATTAAAAGGCTTTTTATATAGACTTATACCTATAATATATTGTTTATATATATATATATATATATATATATATACATATATATTACTTAGTAGTTATACTAAAAGTCTTTAATTTGTTGACAATTATATACTTCTTAAACATCCTTTGAAAAAACTACACTCAATAATGAGCTCTTATTTTAAAGAATATAATCAATACTCTAAGTATGAAGGAACTATTTGAATAGAGAGGATTTTAAGTAGTAAATATAGTTAGTTATGTATTATAAGTAATAAATAGAGAAAGTATAAATCTATTTACTATAATTATTCTATTAAAAATCATATTAAGTTATTATATAATACTAAATACTAACTAGTTATTAATACTTATTACTAGTTATTAATAGTTATTAGCTATAAATAACTCTTAGTAAAAACTAATAGCTAGTAATAATTACTATAGTTAGTTTATATAACTAGAAAGTCTATAATTACTAGTTATACTTGCTTATTATAAGATTTAAGCTTATTATTCTTATTATAAAGTAGTATAAGCTAGTTGGATATTAAACTACTATATTAAGAAGAAATATATATATATATATATA
>QAPG01000498.1:0-19541 GCA_004366825.1 Colletotrichum spinosum
ACTTCTAATCTAAAGTTTTTAGATTGAAATATTATACTTATATTAGTAGTAATAGGATTAAGATGACTTTAGTATGTATTGATCTAATATATTTTAAAAGTTTCTCATATTACTTTTAGTATAATATTTAGTAAGACTTAAATATTAGTAAGTATTATTATAGTATTAATAATATAGAATATAAAGTATTTATTAATTATAAGAGTATAGCTAAAGGTTTTAATTAGGAAAGATTTAGATATATAGGTAGGATTTATATTACTATATAGACTATTATTTAAAAGATTTAAATTGTAATCTTTTAATTAAAAATTCTTTTTAATATTTTAGTAATTATAGCTAGCTAGTTACTAGGTATATTATATAGTCTTATTAGTATATTCTTATATAATTATAAAATAAATAAGATAAAAGTATAGAAATCTATTTTTTTATAAAGTATTAGAAATAGTTCAAGTTATATATATTATAACTATAGTACTTTATATACTATAGCTATAGTAATTAATATACTATAGCTATACTATAATATATACTACACTTTAGCCTATATGTTATAGTTATAACACGTTATATACTATAGCTATAGTAGCTTATATATTATACTAAGATATATATACTATAGTTATAACGCTTCATACGCTATAGCTATAATAGCTTATATGCTATAGCTACAACTAGAACTCTAGTAGTATAGCTAGAACTCTAAAATAAACCCTCTATATAATAACCTTAATATCTCTATGAATAACAGTTAGAAATAGTTAATCATACTATCAATCGAATTACCATTTCTCTCTCTATTTAACGATTATTATTACGAATATTTTAAACAAGTCCTCATGTTGAGAAAACTACTTTTATTATATCACGTTTCTCCTAATTTCACGGCTATCTATAGTAATAACTTAACTGTTGATTTACCTACCTACCTATCTGTTTTAACAGAAAATAGTTCAAAATATAGTAAAAACGATTTAATAGAATGAAGTATTACTAAGTAGGTTACTTTTATTAATTAAATATATTACTAAATAGGGAAATATTAGTAAATAGTAGTTAAAAGTTAAGTTAAGGTATATAACTTATAATACTAACTATATATATATAATGAGAAAGTAATTATTGGATTATTAAAAAAACAATTTTAAGTCTAAATTTAAGAAGTTAATATTAAAATATATTGAAGCTTTAATGATAGAATAAATAGGGGAATAAGTATATAAAGTATATTTACTAGAATGATGCTATTGGATATGTAATATCTTTCCTATTTCTTTACTTAAACTATAAATAGAATAGTGAAGGAACATTAATAGTTAGATTATTCTTTTTAAATTAGAAGATAATTCTATAGGATAAGAAGTAGAAGAAAATATAAGGGAATAAAGAAATAGAGATAATAAATACTTCTTTATAAAATAAGTTAAATAATTTATAAAATATAATATATAGGAGATTTGGTTACTTTTACTCTATACCTAGAATGATATCTAAGCTCTTCACCCTATATATAGATTTAACTATGTATTTTACTTAATAATAGTATTTATACTAATACTAACTTATAACTAGTTAAATAAGTAGTAAAGCTATTTATTATTATAAATAATTATACCCCTAGTTCTAATATTCAACCTTATAGTAGTAGAAAACCTTATAGTAACAATCTATATAAAAAGAGCCTTATTAAAACTAAAGCTTAATATACATAGTTAAAAGTAACTATTAAAATCATAAGGTTAAGAACCTTTTTAAACCTCTTAAAAATAAGATAAAATAGAACGCTAAAAACCAGGCGTTTTATAACCTATTATTTTTCTATATTTGTTATAATAGATTTAAAATCCTCTTGAAATCTATACGGCTACTTATAAAAAGAGAAATATAACATAAATATAGCAATATTTATTTATAACCCTTATAATTAAAACTATTAATTTATTAGATTAAGTTTTAATAAATTTATCCTAAAAACTATAATTAATAGATAACTTATAGATATTTAAAAAATAATTATCTAGTTATCCTATAAGTTATTATATTAAGCTACGAACTTTAGAGATTAAGTATTAATTAAATAATAATATACTGCTATAATACTAATTACTAGATATTGTAGAATATTATAACGACGTAACTATAAAGGTTTTAAAAGCTATTAAATTATACTAAGAGTATCTATATCTATATAAGTATTATTTATATATTAGCTATATTTAATTAATATATCAAGATTATTTACTAATATGAATAAGTTAAATCTTATTATATTTATATAGAGATTATAAGTTAATTTATATTAATAATAGAGAATTTTCGTATTAATAATATAAAATCTTATCTTAGGCGTAAGTAAAGTTTGGTCTAAAAGATATTAAAGTTATAGATATTAAGATTTTAATAAATATTTCCAAATAGAATACTTATAGTTGGTAGTAATTAAATATCTCAAGATATTTAAATTATATATAGCTATAAAGATATAAAGGTAAGAAGGTATAAAGGTATAAAGTTATTATAGAAAGAGTTATTAGTCATTTATTATTAAAAAGGTTAATATAAAGTAGATATACTAACTATTATAATTATAAGAGGTTTAGCTTTAGATTAATTAAGGCTAGCTATAGTAGTTAGTTAGAAGGGTAGAAAGGCTGAAGTTATACTTTAGGAGGTAATATATCTACTAATAGTCTCAGTAGAGAGCGAGCTATCGGTCTTTTTTATAAATAGAAGATTATAGTTAATTTAAATAATATATAAGAAGCTATTTAGAAATTTAAAAAATAGATGGGTTAATACTATTAGAAATAGGATAATTAGTATACTATTAATACTAAGTATTAAAAAATAGTATTTCAAAAAAAAGGAAAACTAATTCTATCAATTATTTTAATGATTTAAAATATTATTCTAAAAGATATATATTCAAATTAAATAATCATAATTTAAATATTATTTTAAAAAGTATATTTCTTAATTAGGAAAATTAATATATTTTAGTAATAATTTAACTAGTATATATAAAGTAATATAATGTTTATACTTAAAGCTTAGGTATATTCTTATAAAGTTATTTCTAATCTTTCTTTATAGGAGTAGTAAGAATAATAGGTATTATAAGTATAGTAAATACTCTAAGTATAATAAGTATTAAAAATATAGCAGTTTCTTTAGTAATAAGAACTTTTTTATAATTATAGTTTCTTTAAGAATAGTAGTTTTAGAAATAGCAGATTCTTTAATAGTAAACTTATAGTTAGTAGATATAGAAACTATAGGGGTAGATATAATAATATCTAAATAGGTTTTATACTTCTTAGTAGGGGGTCTGTCTATTAGAGCATTATGATCTATAAACCTTTCTTAATATTAAGTATAATATTATTATTAGAAGTAAGATAATACTAAGGGTTTATTAAGTAAATCTTAATAGAAGAAATATAATTATTTATAGTAGGTATAATTATATTACTATTACTATTAATATAGTAAGGAAGTTATAAATAATTCTAGATCTTTTATTCTTATTATTATTTTGATTATTGTTACTAATATTCTTTTTACTATTAATAGATAATAGCAAATTAGGTATATATATATTATAAAGTATGATAAAATTAAATCTATAAGAAATAAGCTAACTATTAGTAATATTAATAGGATATTAGGATATATTAGGCTCAGTATATTTAGTAAAGTAATAGTAAAGATTATTATTAGATTAGAATAGTTTTATGATAGTAGGAGTTTTAATACTTCTAAGTATTAAGGTATAATAAAACGTATTAAGGAAATAAATAAGCTATTATTCTAAATGTCAGGCTACTATAGAGAAGGGGGGCACCAAGGGGCTACAAAAGCCTCTATATACTAGCCTCAACTACTAGAATAATACATATTCTAGTAATATAAAGCTTAAATATAAGTATAGAGCTATATTTAAATAAGAAGAAAGCTAAATTTGAATAGTTATATTATATAACCTATATTTATTAAGAAATCCTTTTACTTAGTATAAATCTAATTTAATATATATAAACTTCTATTTACCCTTAAGTATACTAATTAGTAGGACTATAATAGTATTATAAACAAAACCTATTATTTAAATAACTTAAAGGTCTAAATTTAGTTTAATAGAAAAACTAATTCCTATAGTAATTAGTAGTAATATTAATAAACTAGAAGAACTACTACCCCCTTAGAATAATAATAATCCTTTTAAAGTTAATTTAAACTAATTAATTAAAAAAGAAGTAAAGAAGTTAAAGAAGAAGTAAAGAAGTTAAAAAAGAAGTAGAAGTTAGAAAAGTTAGTAGTACTATATAGAAGAAATAATCTAGAAGAAAAGAGTATTAAAAGGCTTTCTATTTTTATATTTAAGCTTAAGAAATAAAAAGAAGACTTTGTAATAAAATAGTCAATTTGTATTAAGTATTAAAAGTATAGTTAGTTAGATCTTAATAATTTCCTATTTAAACTATAAGGATAGTTCTTTACAATAGAAGATAACTTTATTATAAATAAGGAAAATTTTTAATATATAGGCTTATATCTAGAGGGTATTATATCTTATTAGTAGATTAAGTAGATTACTATTATATATATTAATAATATTAAGTAGGTTACTTAGGTAGTAATAGAGAAGTAGCTAAAGTCTGATATAGATAATAATAATATTTAAACTATTATAATAGTAGCTAAATTAGATATAATTTATTAGAAGGTTAACTAATCTTACTGATAGTTTACTAATATATATAAAAGTCTTAAAATAGAGTATCTTAACATTTAATTAGAAAAACTCTAAATTGTTAATATTATTAACTATTTACTATTTAAATTAAAATATTCCATAACAACTAGAGGCCCACTGATTATATAATAGGAGTTAAATTATATAGCTAAATAAGTAGAAATAGTTAAGTAATCTCTAGATAAGTTTACCTTAATAGAATTTACCTTTAAGACTTTAGAGTGGAAGACTTATAGACTATTAATTATATAAATAGTTATCCTAACTTAAGAAATAAGTAGGGAGAACTAGTTAAAAGAACTATCCCTTATAATTATTCTTTTATTTAAAATCAAATAAGAAGGAATCCTATAGCCCTAAATAGCTACTTACTAAAGGCTACCTAGGTATTATAATTATAAGAAAATAGGCTATATATTATATTAATATAGTAAATATACTTATTATACTTATAAAGAATCTAAATATACTACATAATTCTATTATGTTATAACAATAAGAGCTAATAGTATTTATATCTTATAAGATCTAGGGACCTACTAGTATTTTAAAATTAAAATATTAATCTATATAGAAAGGAGTTAGAAAAATGAAGAATACTTATCAATCTAAAAACTAATAAGAATATCCTAAATTAAAAAATACTATATAATACTAAGCCTATAGAAATCAGTTTAAAACTAAAAATATTAGGTTTCTAAAGAAAGGTAGCATTTAAATATAGAATACAAACTATAATTATAAAGATTATAAATGATCCTAATATAATATCAATAAAGTCTTATATATTTTAAATAAGTAATATTAATAAATATAATATAATCCTAAAGATCCCCTAGGGAAAAAAAGTAAGGTTTAAGTTAAAATAGAAAACTTTAGGTAAGATTTATCTTTTAGTTATTACTAACTTTAAACTAAAATATAAAGCTAAGGTAATTAATAAAACTAAGAAGTAATCTAAATATATATTAGTAATCTTAACTATATTAGTATTAATAGAAAGAGAGTAATAAGCTACTTAGTAATAATCTATAGGAGATCTAAATAAAAAGAAAGTTAATCTTAGTTAATTACTACTAGAATACTAAGAGTAAATTTATAATTTTAATATAAAAGAAGTTAGTATTTCTATAGAAGAAAGTATTTATATATATATCATAGAACTAGAAGAAAGTAAGGAGCTACTATAGGATTCTATCGACTTTTTTATAGAAAGAGAATTAGAAGAATTATATTAATACTTTATATTAACTCTTAAAAAGAAATAGATTAGAATATTAAGGAGTTTTATAAAAGTATTAATTGTATTTATCTTAAAAGAGGGAAGTAAGTTAAAGCTATATATAGATTATAGAAATCTAAATAATATTACTATTAAGAATTATATATTACTACTATTTATCAATAAGATTTTAAACTATTTAAGAAAAGCTTTGTAGTTTATTGGATTAGATTTAAAAGATATATATTACTAAGTCTATATATAGCTAGGTAATAAGTAGAAGATAGTACGTTAGACTTAATATAAGTATTTTAAGTATTATATAATATCATTCAGTTTAGTTAATACTTTAGTAACTTTCTCAATATGAATTAATAATACCTTAATATATTTTATATATATTATATATATTATCTATCTAAATAAAATCTTAATATTTATTAAGATTAAACAGGAGTGTATAAAAATAATAAGAAAAATGTTAAACTAGTTATTAATCATAAGACTTTATATTAATTTAGAGAAATATGAGTTTTATATATAAATAACTAAATTCTTAAGTTTTATTATTTCTTTTAAAAGTATTATTATAGAAAAAAAGAAAATATTAATAATTAAGGAGTAGTTATTACTTATTAGTATTAGAGAGACTTAGATCTTCCTAGAGTTTATAGAGTTCTATAAGAGATTTATTTAGAATTATTCTAAAATATATATTAAACTTACTAATTAACTAATTAAATAGGTAAAAAGAGAGGATATAATAACCTTTAGAATAATTAAAATTTTTAAGGATCTATAAGATAGGTTTACTTAAGTATTTATTCTATAATATTTTAATCTAGGTTTTCTAATTTATATAGAGATAGGTATTTCTAATTTTATTATAAAAGTAATACTTATCTAATTAGAAGAAGAATAGTAGTAACTATTAACTTACTTTTTATAGAAATTAAGAAGAATAGAATTAAGATATAATATATTAGAAGTTGAATTACTAGCTATTTATAAAGTAGTATTCATATAAAAATACTACTTTTTATACTTATAGTATAAAACTACTTTTATTACTAATTATTTAAATTATTAAAGCTTAGTAGTAGAATTCTAACTTAATAACTATCAGGTAAGATATTTTTAAAATATATTATTATCTAATTATATTATTAACTATTAGTTAGAGAAGTAAAATTTAATAAATAGTTTATTACTATAATTAGATTATTAATCTATAGAAAGAGAAATTTAAAGAACTAGAAGTACTTTTTTAGAAAACTTCTTAAACTAATATTTAAATAGAATAATAATAGTATTTCTCTAGGGTTAAAAACTAATAGTAAATCTAAAAAATATTATTCTAGAAAGATTAGAAAGAATATTAGAAAAAGAGATTTAATACGTATAGAGGGAGATTACTACTAGGGGAAGAAAAGGGTTATACTAAAGGGGTAATAATTAATCTATTAATAAAGAAAGAAAGATAGAATTCTAAAATAAACTAATTATTCTAAATAAATATTAATATTAGGTTAACTTTTTAATAGCTTTTTATAATAAACCCTTAGGGAAATACTTAGGTATTATTAAGATACTTAAGAAGTTAGGATAGATATATTAATACAAGTTTATAAGAAAGAATATTATGGAATATATATTAAAATACATAATATACTAGTAATTAAAGTCTTAATATTACTTCTTTTATAGTAAGTTAATACTTCTACTAATACCTACTAGTTTATAGTAATATATTAATATAAACTTTATTATTAAATTACTTAAATCAATTAGATTTATAAGGAAAAATAAAATAGTATATTAATAGTAGTTAATTGATTTATAAAGTATATATTCTATTTATTAATAAAAGAATCCCTAATAGTAGATAACTTAGTTGCTTTCTTAATAAATAATATCCTCTTTAAGTATAGAATTCCTCAAACTATTATATATAGTAGAAATTTACTATTTACTAATACATTTTAAGCTTTTATTACCTATCCATTAGCTATTAAGAAGAAACTAAATATAATATACTATTTATAGGCTAATAGGTAAATAGAATAATAAAATTAAAATATAGAATACTTCTTAAAAGTAATAATTAACTTTAATTAAAATAATTAGGTAAAGTAATTACTTATAGGTAAATTTATTTATAATACCTTAGTTTATAATACTACTAAAGTCATACTAATAGATACTTTAATGGGTTATTTATTAAGGGGACTTTATAATAGTTTTCTAAAAGAGATTAAATCCAAAGTAGTCCCTCTAATAGAAATAAAGATAAAATACCTCTAGTTATATTAATAATAATTAAAAACCCTACTAGAAGAAATAAATAAAAGATATACTAAGTAGTATAATAAGAGAAAAAGGTAGTTAGACTTTATAATTAGTAATTATATATTACTATTTACTAAGTATATTCAATAAATATAATAAGTTAAAAAGCTATTTAATATCTATTAAAAACTATTTAGAGTAATATAAATAGTTAATAAGAATTAAGTATTTAAATTTAATTTAAATAAGAAGTATAAAGTTTATAATATCTTCTCTTTATTATAATAAGAGAAATATAGAAGTAATCCCTTAATATTTCAAATAATTCTTATTAAAAACTTAAGAGATAATATATATAAAGTTAATTATATAATAAAGTATAAGAAATTATAGAGAAATTACTAGTATTTAGTTAAATAAAGAAAATATAAGATAAAGGAAAGTTTATAGGAACTTTAGTAAAATATATTATTAGAATTAAGGTTAGAATATAAGGGAAATCTTTTAAAGATTACTAGTAAGTTATAAAGAGAGTAGTATATTTAAATTATTGGTAAAATAAGACTAAGAAGTTTATATTAGCTTTAAAGCTAAAGACGAAATATAATAAAACTTAAAAATGGTAATTAATCTCTAAAGGGAAGAAATATATTAGATAGTAAGGGGGGAATAAAAAGGTATTAAATTACTTAGTATTATTATTATTACTTTCTTTATTATTATTATTTCTATTTCTACTACTTTTCTTATTACTATTATTATTATTAAGTTACTTAGAAGCCTTAAGAGTTAGAGAATATAAATTAAGAATATTAATTTAATTACTTTTGTTCTATACCTAGAATGGTATCTAAGCTCTTTACCCTATATATAGATTTAACTATATATTTTACCTAATAACAGCATTCATACTAATACTAGCTTATAACTAGTTAAAATAGTAATGAAATTACTTATTATTATAGATAATTATACCCTTAGTTCTAATATTTAACCCTATAGTAATAGAAGACCTTATAGTAACAATCTATATAAGGAGAGCCTTATTAAAACTAAGGCTTAATATATATAGCTAAAAATAACTACTAAAGTTATAGGATTAAGAACTTTTATAAACCTCTTAAGATAGAATAAAACAAAGCATCTATAAGAGCTAGATATTCTATAATTTACTATTCTTCTATAACCTTTATAATAAAATCAAAATCTCCTTAAGATCTATATAGCTACTTATAAAAAGATAACTATAAAATAAGTATAAAGATATCTAGTTATAACTATTATAATTAAAACTATCAGTATATTAAACTAGACTTTAATAAAATTATTCTAAATGCTATAATTAATAGGTAGCCTATAGATATTTAAAAGAGAATTATCTAATTATCCTATAAGATATTATATTAAACTAGTAATATTAAAGACTAAGTATTAATTAGATAATATTTTAATATTAATATCTTATTATAATACTAATTATCAGATATTTTGGAGTATTATAATAATATAACTATAGAAGTTTTAAAGATTATCTAGTTATACTAAAAGTATTTATATCTAAATAAGTATTATTTATATATTAGCTATATTTAATATATTGAGATTGTTTACTAATAAGAGTAGGTTGAATCTTATTATATTTATATAGAGATTATAAGTTAATTTATATTAATAGTAGAGAATTTTTATATTAACAGTATAAAGTCTTATCTTAAAAATAAGTAGAGTTTAGTCTAAAGGATATTAAGGTTATAGATATTGAGGTTATAATAAAGGTTTAAATAAAGTACTTATAGTTAGTAGTAATTAAATATCTCGAGATATTTAAATTATATATTAATAGCTATAAAGGCGTAAGGGCGTAAGGGTATAAGGTTATTATAAAAGGAGTTATTAGTTATTTATTATTAAAAAGGTTAATATAGGGTAGGTATACTAGCTATAGCTATAAGGGGTTTACCTTTAGATTAACTAGGGGCTAGCTATAGTAGTTAGTAGGGGGGTAGGAGGGCTGAAGTTATACTTTAGGGGGTAATATATCTACTAATAGTTATAGTAGAAAGCAAGCTATTAGCCCCTCCCTTTAGGAATATTAATATATTAAAAAGATAGTATTAATAAGTAGAGAATTATTAGAAAAATACTAAAAAGATAGATAAATATTTATAATATAAAAGTAAGTTGAAGATTATTCTAGAAAAATAGTTTAGAAGTTTATAATAGTAGTAGTCTATATTTTAATAATATAAATTTATACTTCTTAAGCCTATTAGAAAATAGTAATAGGCTTTATATTTCTCTCTAAGAAGTAGTTATACTATACAATAATAATAGCTATAGCTTTAGTAATTATAAGCCAAGTACTTATAAACTAACTACTTAGCTTCTTTATCCTTAACTTTATATTTAATATTAAACTTATTAATATAAGAAGCCTTAGTCTAGAAACCCTCATAAGTAGTGATTTGAACCTTCTTAAAATCCTCTTATATTAATAATT
Source organism: Colletotrichum spinosum (assembly GCA_004366825.1). Lineage (NCBI taxonomy): Eukaryota > Fungi > Ascomycota > Sordariomycetes > Glomerellales > Glomerellaceae > Colletotrichum > Colletotrichum spinosum. The sequence continues at coordinate 10,771 of QAPG01000498.1, forward strand.
AATAGGAGAATATTAAGAGATAATAATATAAATATCCTACCTTAATATTATAAATAGTAGAAAAAGACTCAGCTTTAGATATAGAATTATTAAAACAATAGTATAAAATAAGAACTATAAGAATAATAATATAAATAACTAAGAGAGATATTTAAATATACTTTATAGATATAGGAGTAATCTATAAGAAGAAGGATAGAAGTATATTAGAATATATTCCTTACTATATATAGTAATATAATAAGAATACTTATTATCAACATTTAAAATAATTAGTAGAAATAGGAAAAAAGAAGTAATAGGGATATACTAATAGTCTTATAGTAGAAAGAAGGTAGTAAAATATAATTAATTAGTTTCTAAATAATTATAAGATAAAAGTAGTAGTAGTAGGGGATAAAATATATAGAATTATTACTATTATTATTATTATTATTATTATTATTAGTTAGAAGGATATAGGGGGTATATTTTAATTTAGTAACTCCTTTCTTTAAAATAATAGCTCCTTTTTAAATAAGAATAAGAGCAGGAGGAAGAATTAGTAGGGGAGTAGGGATAGGAGTAGTAAGAGTAGTAGGAATAGTAGGGGTAGATATTATTATTATTATTATTTTTAACAACCTAGGAATAAAGTTATTAATAAAAAGAAAATAAAGGCAACCTATATATAAGATTAAAAGATTTAAATAATAACAAAAACTTTCCTTTAATTAAAAATAATTAAAAGCTTCTTTAAGGTAGAAAATAGTAAAATTAATAATAAACAAATTACCTATAGGTTACTAGGGGGGGATAATAAGAATAGTAAAGAGAATAATATTAATCTCTAAAGCTAGAAGAATTATATAATATATACCACCCCAGTTTAACTAGTAAAGATAGTATTTTATAGAATAAATAAGAATAAGAAACCTATAAGTTACTATTAGGAGAAGTTTAATATAGTTTCTATAAGAATTAAAATACTATAATTATAATAAATATAAAGTCCTTATAGCTAGAAGTAAGAAAGAAACCTTTCTAATATATCTATAGTTAAAGAAGACTAGCTATTTTATATAGGAGTTTTAAGTTAATTAGAATATAACTATAGTTAAAATGTATTTTAAGAAGTAAATATTAACTAGGACTTAATATTAAGAAGTTAAGATATAAAACCTAGAATAAATACCTAGGTCCTAGATAAAGAAAAATATTAGAAGGAGAATAAATAACTACTACTTTATATCAATATTTTAATAATTAGGTCTGAAGAATAAGACTTCTAAGAAGAAAGATCATATTAAACTACTATAGAGAAAGGAAGTATTAAGAAGCTATTAGAACTCCTATATACTAGTTTTAACTATTAGAATAATAGATATTCTAGTGATATAAAGCTTAAATATAAGTATAAAGCTATAGTTAAGTAAGGGGAAGGCTAAGTTTGAATAGTTATATAGTATAGCCTAGACCTATTAAGAAATCCTATTACTTAATATAAATCCAGCCTAACACTAAAATAATAGTAGGTTTATTATTATAAGAATAAATAAGCTATATAATAAATAATTAGTAAAGTATTTCTTCTATAGATTTTAGAATATTAAGTTATTTTATGTATTAGTAGTAATGATGAAATAAATATTTAGTAAACTTATAATAGTAAGATATAGAATATTGAAATACTTATAGATATTTAATATCTTTTAGAAGAGAAAAACATATTAAATTAAGTTTCTTCTTCTATATACTAATAAGAAGGTTATAAATAATATTACTTATAGATTACTATTTTACTAAGACTTTAGTAAGAATGTAAAGTAATGTATTTTTATATTTAAAAATCAAAATATTTTACTTAAGTATTTACTAATAAATAATAGTTTAGTTCTAGATTACTAAAGTAGTATTATATAATGTAAATAAGACCTAAATAATAAAAGTTAATAGAAATAGTAAATATATAGCAAAAGAATAACTTATATTATAATATGTCTATTTATTCTTTTTATAAAACAAATATTTCAATATATAATTACTAATAATATAGAATAGCTTTTTCTATTCAGATATAGTAAAGATAGATAGTTAAAATAAGATAAGTAATTACTAAGTTTTAAATATAAAACACTTTTATTAATAACTTCTTGATTATTAGAAAAGAATATTTAGAGGATAGTAGTAATAATAATAATATAAAATATTATCAGGAAATATATAATATATAGATAATAAAAAGAAAAAGAAAAAGAAAAGAGAAAGAATACCAAATTAGGAATAATTAATAAGATAATATAGAAAGATATTAGGAAGATAAGAATAGTATAAATAAGGAATTAGAAGATAATAAGGTATATATAGAAGGAATTGATAATACTTACTAAATACATAGTAGAATAATATAAAAGATTATAATAAAGTTTAAAGAATTATTCTTATTAGAAAGAATACTAAAAAGATTAAAAGTGTTAATATATTATTAAGATAATGATAAATATATTTATAAATAATACCAAGACTAACTAAGGATTTAATAATAGTAATAATACAAATTAGTTTTATTATTTAAATTATAAGATTTACTTTAATAAATAATAGTATTGATATAGAATAATTACTAGTATTAAAAGAATATTTTATATAATAAATAGTTAGTAATAATATATAGACTTATTATAAATATTAAAGAATATATAATTATAACTTTAGGGACTAAGGCTTTTGGAAGGAGGGATAGTTATAAGGATATACTAATAAGACTAAATAATATGCTTAATAACTAGCTAGCTATAGCTATTAAAATACTAAAAGGATTTTTTAGCTAAAAGATTATAATTTAGATTTTTTTGAGTAATAGTTCATATAGTAATATAAACCTTACTTATATATTTGAACTTTTCTTAGTTAAAGCTTTTAGCTATATACTTATAATAATTAGATTAAAATCTCTATAGAGTCTATGTAACTATTTATAAAGAAATACTATAAAATAAAGATAGAAGCATCTAGCTATAACCTTGATACTTAAAACTATTATTTTATCAGAATATACTTTATTGAAATTATCCTAGATATTATAATTCATAAGTAACTTATAGATATTTAAAAGAATATTATCTAACTAGTTTATAACTTATCATATTAAACTAATAGTACTAAGAAATAAATGTCAATTAGATAATACTTTAATCTTAATATATTATAATAATAATAATTACTAGATAGTTTAGTAGAGTTAAAATAATATAATTATAAAAGTCTTCAAAACTATCTAGTTATATTAAGATTATCTATATTTATATAAGTATTAGTTATATATATCAGTTATACTTAATATAGTAAGTTTATTTACTAACACAAATAAGCTTAGTCTTATTATACTTATGTAGAAATTATATGTTATTTGATATAGATAGTATGTAACGTTTATATTAGTAATATAAACATTAATCTTAAAAGTAAGTAAAATATAGTTTTAAAGATATTAAAGTTATAGATATTGAAATTATAATAAATATTCAAATAGAATACTTATAGTTAATAGTAATTAATTATCATAAGATATTCAAATTTGTTAGAGTTCTAGCTATTAAACTATTACTCATATTTATCCTAATAACCCATTTTAGGTAAATAAGAGCTTAAGTATTCTTATTATTCCTATAACCCTATGTTTTCTATATATTATAGAAACTCAATTATTCGAGTTAAAGTTCTACTACCTTAATTATTTATATTCTAAATTAATCAAATTGGAATATTAGAATTTCTAGTAAATAGACTACTTAGTAGCCTAAGCGTAATAAAGTTAAAAGCTCTATAGAATATAAAGCTAACTTTTCTGAAATAAACCTCTATTTAGATATTAATACTATAAAGTTCCCTACTTCTTATAGAATTCGAACTTCTTATTAATATTACTATTTATATTAATATTAATACTATTCTCAAATATTACTCTAAATACCTTATTCTTTAATAATTAAGAGCAATTAATTCCTCTTAACTTCTTACTAATTACTTATCATTAGTTTAATAAGTTAGAAGCTCAGCTTTATATAAACTTTTCTTATATATATTATATCTCTATCTATACTTATTATTAAAATTCTTTAACCTATTCAAAGTCATATAACTCTTGAGACTCTTTAAAAGAAGCTATACTTAGTAGATAGCTCTTGTTTTATAAACCCTATAGATACTACTAATACTAAGGAACTATTTAAATAAGGGAAACCTTAAGTAGTAAATATAGTTAGTTAATAACATTACTAATAAATATAAGAGGTATAGAGGGAAAGTATAAGCCTATATCTATTATAGTTAGTTCTTGAAAAGATTGCAGTAAGATTGTAATATTAATACTAGCTAGCTAGTAATACTTATCGCTAGCTATCAATAATCACTAGCTATTAATAGCTAGTAGTAGTAGCTAATAGTTAGTAGTAGTTATTATACTTAGTTTATATGATTAGAAGGTATATTCTTACTAATTATAATTACTTACTATAGGATTTAAACCTACTACTCTTATTATAAAATAGTGAAAGCCAGCTAGACATTAAACTACTACGTCAAGCGGGATCTATACTTTTATTAATACTTATTCAAATTATACTAAAGACTATACTAATTAATTCTAAAACTCTCTGGACCTATCTATCTATATAAAGGCTCCTTTAACTATTTCTACAAAATACTATAGCTTATTTCTTCTATATCTATTTTAACTAATTAATTAACTCCTCTTATCTATTAATCAATTAAAAAGAAGTAAACTTATAGAGAAATTATATTAATTAGAGTTATAAGCTTACTATTAAACTAATAAGGGAAATAGTTACGTAGTAGGAGCTAAAAGTCTCTTGTACTTTAAATTTATTAAAACCTTTTATAAACTAGCCTTTAGGTCTATTAAAACCTTCTATAAACTAACTCTTAAATCTACTAAAACTCTTATAAATTAGAACTTTAAATCATTTTTAATCTTTATCAAAGAATATTTTTTCTAAGATTTTAACTCTAAATTAGTATGAGTTATAAGAATATTAATCTATTGATTAACTATTAAGCTATGTTATTATTTATTCTTTAATTAATAACAGTTTACTAGAATTAGATTCTAAGTATTTTAATTCTGTTTTAAGATTTAGATTAATCCTTTATTAGAAAACTATCTTACTTTCTTAAGTTATTATTTAAGAATATAGGTAATTCTAAATTATAGTGCATCTTTACATTAAAAGGGATTTAGAATTATAGTATTTAATCTATCAATATAAACGTTTTATTTACTAGTAAAACTATTTTTATAGATTTAACTAAATTTATTGTAAAACCTAATACTCATAAATATAATAGAACTCTTAACTATATATAATTAAACTATAGAAATAGTTTTTCAAGAGTTATTAAAAGTAATAATAATATGTTTTATAAATTTAGTTATTTCAAAAGACTTTATAAACTAGCTAGGTTTTTAAATAAAGTTCTTATTTATAAAAAGCCTTTTAATACTACTTTTAGTAACTTTAACTTTATAGAAGAGTATTTAAATAAACTAAAGGATTTATCAATAATTCTTTTTAGAATAAAGTTAAACTATCTAATTAAATTATTATAATTTATATTCTAAATAGTTTAGATTAAAATTATAAAAGCTCTATTATTTTAATTATTTAAAGTTTAAGATCTAATAAGAATTCTTATAAGTCAAATCCTTCATTTTCTTGTTTATTAGATGAATTTAGAAGGAAAACCTAGATTTCTTTAATTAATTATATAATTATGAACAATTGGAGGAATAAGGTTAGTAATTAGTCTTCTTTTAAAATTATTAAAAAGCCCTAGAAGAAATAAAAAGTTGTTTTTATAATTATTATAAAAAGACTAATTATACTAAAGAGAACTATTTTAGTTTTTATCTTAAACAAACTCCTATTTAGATAAGATCTAAAGTTAATAAGAGTCTTTTCAAGTTTTTTCTAGAAAAGAAGGATAAACAAGATAAAACTAATGATTTAGAATTAGGTAATATTATTTCAACTTCAGAAGAAATAGTTGAAGAAATTTCTAATAATATAATTAAAGATCTTATATAATGTAATTTTAACATTAAAGAAGAAGAAGAAGATATTAAATTTGAAAGTATAACTTTCATTTAACCTTTTTTTCAAAGAGTTATTATTAGAAAGACTCTAGATATCTTAATCTCTAAGAAGATTTAGTAGAACAAGAATTCTATTAAATGGATTGAAATTATTTTATTTTTTATTCATATTAGAACTAGTATTTGTATAACTAAGAATTATAGGGTTTTATTTTATAGAACTAAAGTTTTCGACCAGCTAATAACTTACTCTCTATTTCAACTATTAATAGATATATTACCCCCTAAAATATAACCTTAGCTTTCTTACTCCCCACTAACTACTATAACTAGCCCCTAGTTAATTTAAAATCAAACCCCTTATAGCTATAACTAGTATACCTATTCTACATTAACCCTTTTGATAATAAATAACTAATTACGTCTTCTATAATAACCTTACGCCTTTATACCCTAATAATTATATATAATTCAAATATTTCAAGATATTTGACTACTACTAACTATAGGCATTCTATTTAAATATTTATTATAATTTTGATATCTGTGATCTTAATATCTTTATTATAAACTACATTTTATATATTTTCAAGATAAGATCTTATATCATTAATATAAAAGCTCTCTACTATTAATACAAATTAACTTATAATATCTATATAAATATAATAGAATTAAACGAATTATAAAAATATACTAACAGAACTATATAATATACCTAGTAATCAGCTAGCTACAGCTGCCAAAGTATTAGAAAGAGTTTTCAGCTAAAAGATTATAACTTAAATCCTATAAATAATAGTCTATATAATAATACAAATCTTATCTATATATTTAAATCTTTTCTAACTAAAACTCTTACCTATACTCTTATAATTCTATTACTTCTATTCAATCCTTTTAAGTAATTAATATAGATTAAGATATTAAATAGTAATTATTTTTATAGACAATTGCTACCTTATAAATATAAACTTAATATAACCCTTAATAAACTTTAATAATCCATATGTAACTTAATAGAAATATATAATAAAACTATTCATACTGTATCATACTCTTATCAAAAGTCAAATAGATAGAATAATAATAATAATAAGATAATAACACTTAGAAAAAATACTTCTAAAGAGAAATACCTCCTCTATATAACTTAAAATAACTTAGAACTTAATATTATTATAGATTCTTATTAATGATATATTAAAAAGTTAGATTAAGAAAGTTATTAAAACACTTTATATAAGATATATCTCAAAAAGAAGAATACTTATTTCTTAATATAAACAGAAGGAGGATAATAACTTCTATTATAACTGTTAAGTCTAAATAGTTACTGTTCTCTTAGTAATTAACATTTAGATTTAAGAAGTAATTCTAATTATTATTCTTACTACTATTCCTATTAATATTAAACTTAATAAGTATTCTAAATAAAGTATTCAAAATTATATAATTCTAAATAGTAATATATTAAGAATAAGTATAAAAGTAATAAGAGGCTTATAAGAAGTAGGCTATAGCTTTTATCTAATAGTTAGTTAAATAATTAGTAATATCTAAGCTAACTAAAGACTGGGATAAGCTACGTTTATATAATTATAAAATAATAAGAAAGGTATTTATAGTTAAATCAATTAATAATTGAATTATAAATATTAGAAATAGCTCATAAGTCTAATTAGGCAATATAATTAACTAATAAATCTAACAGGTACTAATAAAACTGATATTCTAATTTTAGATAGGAAAGGGAAATTATAAACCTAAACTAAAACATAATTCTATTTGAACTAACTTTATTATATTTATTTACTAATAATATATTAATCTAAAGATATAAGAGAAGTTATATAAATAGAAATCTAAAGCAATATAATAGGAAAAGTATTAATTACTAATATAATATTATATTGAATAACTAGTATTATTTAGTTTACTTTTGCTCTATATTTAGAATAATATCTAAGCTCTTCACTATATATATAGATTTAACTATAAATATTACCTAATAATAGTATTTATATTAATACTAGCTTATAACTAGTTAAAATAGTAACGAGATTACCTATTATTATAAATAATTATACCCCTAGTTCTAATATTTAACCCTATAGTAATAGAAGACCTTATAGTAATAATCTATATATAAAGAGTTTTATTAAGGCTAAGGCTTGATGTATATAGCTAAGAGTAACTACTAAGGTTGTAAAGTTAAGAACTTTTTTAAACTTCTTAAAGATAGGATAAAATAGAACGCCTCTAAGAGCCAGGCGTTCTGTAACAATAATTAGTATTATAATAAAATCTAAATATATTTAATTTCATGTAGAATGAGGGAGGAATCTTTATCTACTTCTATTAATAATATTTAAATTTAAAAAGGAAAATAGAGAAATTTAAAGTTCTAAGTCAAAAGGTTAGATATACTATAATATAAGTTAAAGGGCTATAGGAATTCTAATAGTATTATATCAATAAACTAATATAAGATAGGGGATATAAGTATTTATATATAGATTTATAGCTTTTTCAACTATTCTTATTCCCACAAATAATAGGATAAATAGAATTATTAATTCTATTAATAATATTTAAATTTAAAAAGGAAAATAGAGAAATTTAAAGTTCTAAGTCAAAAGGTTAGATATACTATAATATAAGTTAAAGGGCTATA
>QAPG01000499.1:0-19386 GCA_004366825.1 Colletotrichum spinosum
GTAATAAAAGTAGTTTTCTTAATATGAAGACTTATTTAAAATATTTATAATAATAATAATTAAATAGAGGGAGAATTAATAATTCAATTAGTAGTATAACTAACTATTTCTAACTATTATTTATAGAAATATTAAAGTTATTATATAGAAGGTTTATTTCAGAGTTCTAATTATACTACTAGAGTTCTAGCTATAGCTATAGTATATAAGCTACTATAGCTATAGTATATAAAGTGCTATAATTATAATATATATAGCTTAGTATAATATATAGACTACTATAACTATAACGTATTACACACTATAACTATAGTGTATAAGCTAAAGCGTAGCGTATATCACAATATAGCTACAGCGTATTAGCTATTGTAGCTATAGCGCATGAGGCGCTGTAGCTACAGCATATATAGCTTGAACTACTTCTAGTATCCTGTAAAAGAGTAGACCTCTATACTTTTACCTCATTTACTTAATAACCACTTAGGGTAAAAAGGTAAGATAATTATATATTTATAGAGCGATTTTTATACAATCTATTCATATAGAAATATTATAGAAATCCTTATTAATTCTATTAGAATAATAGAAATAGAAGTTCTTTAGATATTAGAATAAATCTAATAAAGAGTAGTATAATAATATAAGTAAAGAGATTTTGAAAGTTATTGAGCTATATTAGAAATATTTATATCTCTATAACTAATAATTATATATCAAAGATATTGAATTTATATATTACGATTATTTATTAACAAGAATAAGCTGAGTCCTATTATGCTTATATAGAAACTATAGGTTTGCTTATATTAGTAATAGAGAATCTTTATATTAATAATATCACGTCTTGTTTTAAGAGTAAGTAAAACTTAGTTTGTAATAGAGATATTTAGGTTGTAGACTCTAAAGATATAATAAATATTGAAATAGAATACGTATGGTTAGTAGTAATTAAATATCTTGAGATATCAAATTGTATATAGCTACAAAAGTATAAAGCTATTCTAAATGGAATAATTACTTATTTTTTATATATGAAAAAGTTTATTTATTATATATGAAAAGTTAATATAGGGCAGGTATACTAACTATAGTTATAAGAAGTTTACTTTTAGATTAATTAGAAGTTAGCTATAGTAATTAGTAGGAGAGTAGGAGGGTTGAAGTTGTATTTTAAGAGGTAACATATCTACTAATAGTTACAGTAGAGAGCGAGCTATTAGCCCTTCTATTTGTTTAGAGGTCTAACTATATAATTACTATTATTCAAAGTTTCAAATTCCCGTTAAGAGGTTTAATATCAATAGAAATTATTATCTAGCTTTCTCTTTAATTTAAACGATTTAACATCTAGCCTTTATAGACTAAATAGAGATATACATAATAATAAAATTTTAAAGTCCAAAGTTTACCTTACTTTGAAAGTTATTAAAACTTCTTTAAACTATAAAAATACTTTTCACTTTTTTAAACATTAAAAGTAGTAGGCAAGACTCTTATTAAACTATTGAGAGTATTGTAGCTTATTTCATGGTGTTAGAAAGCTTCAAAGATATGATATACAGTTTTTGTAATAATTAAAATACCTTTATTTATAAGTCTTAATCTGGAGTAATTATAAATCATAAGTATGTAGCTATATGTATAATATTCATTAATAAGAAAGCTTATAGATTATGAATATATAAATTGAAAGTACTTGAACTCTCAAGAGAAAATAGTTGATACTTAAGTCCTATGTATTATATCTTATTACTTTTAGAATTCTACTTAAATTATAATCTTAATAATAAAATACTTAAGTCTAAAAAACTAAAGTTTCTTCTAATCTATATAGAGCAGTACGAGAATACAAATACAAATACATATATCTATAATATATTATAAATTATAGCTAATATAACTCTATATACTTATTTATAATACCGTGAATTCAAATATAATATTAATATGAGTATATGAATTATGTTTCAATTATTCATAGTATGATACATGAGGTTATATAAATATTAATTGAATCTATGATACGATTTATCAATCGAAGTTTAATTAATAAAAAACTGTTGAACTAAATATATATATAATATCACAATAAAGATATCTAATTTCAAAGTATTATTTAAACATAGTATTCTTATCATAAGTAAATATGGAAAGTATATTGAGTTACATATTCTAATATTTGAGTAAATTCTAGATACAAATAACCAAAGATTTACTCAATAAATAACGTTTTTCTATCACTAGAACGTAGTATATTATAACTATCATAAATATCATAAAGTATAACTATGATAAAATATAACTACAATGCTTTAAATCTATTATATTATAAATATAAGTATATATTTTAGGAAGAATCTTTAATATATTACGATTATATAAAATATATTCGTAATATTGATGAATAATATATAATATGTTATATATTTGTAACAGATTATATATTATTTAGAAATATTCTAAACATATAGAAGTTATACTTCAGGAGTAGAAGGTATTTACCATATTAGCATAGTTAAAGAAATTAGTAACTTATATAGCTACATTTCCTTCTACATAGTAATATTAATACTATAATATCTTTTATCTATATATAAAAGTTTTACTTATTATATAAGCTTAAGTTAAATACTTATATTAATAGCTTCAAACTTTAAAATAGAAAGATTACAAAAAGTTATCCAAACTTTTCAATACTTCTCAACAAAATCTTTAATTTCTATTCTTTAGTAATATTTATTAAGAATTAGTCATCTGTCTTATAGTTAGCTTCTACAAGAATAAAACTCTCGAGAATATTTAATTTCAATACTTTAAAAGTACATTAATATTATTCATTCCTATTTTAATATGGTAGTTTAATGTCTAGCTAGCTTTTACTATTTTATAATAGGAATTATAAGTTCGAATCCTATAGCAGACAACTACAACTAGTATTTCTACTTGTTATATAAACTAAGTATAATAACTACTACTAACTATTAGCTTTTACTAATACCTATTAATAGCTAATAACTACTAGCAACTAGTAATAAGTACTACTAGTTAGCTAGTATAAGTATTATGTCGCTATAATCCTTAATAGAGTAATTATAATAAATATAAGCCTATATATACTTTCCGTATTTATCATCTATTATATTAACTAATTATATTAACTACTTAAGATTTCTTCTATTTCAACGGTTTGTCAGTATTAACAATATCTATAAAGTTTATAAAGTAAGAGCTAACTATTAAATATGGTTTTCTTTAAAGGGTCCCGAGAAGCATATTACTTTAAATACATTAAAGCTTTTCAATACAACTATTAATATTATTTATTCTTCAGAAAACTACTTAAAAGCAATTTTTAGAAACACTTTAACTAAAGATCTTAGTGAAATTCTACTTTAGAGTTAAAATAGTCTAACATGTTATAAGTCTTAGCTTCTATTTAAAAGATATTATACTAAATAACTTATTAATTAATATTTTAAAAACTGAAAAGATGATTGAAAGAAATATATTAGTATCTAAAGCTCATAGATTGTTATAATATATAGTTTTTACCTAAAATGTCTTTAATATCTTAATGCTTTAAACTATTATATATAATTAGAAAGTAAAATGTAATATATATATATATATATATATATATATTACTCATAACTCTATTTAACTATATATATTATTCAAAACTTTAGTTTTAGTAATTCAAATAAAGCAAAAGTTATAGAGATACTATTAAAACTTAAGATCTAATAATATAAACTCGACTTCTAAAGTATGTTATTTTTAACATAATCTAATACTTTTAGAGCTATTAGAATTAAGTCATTCTTACTAGTATACTCAAGTCTATATATCATATATCTTTATGTAAGTATTTCTGTATCTATTTTAACTTACCATTAATATAGGATGTAAACTTATAGCTTAAGAACTTTTCTTTCCCTAAGTCTTTAGCTTTATATAGAGAACATTTAGCTCTCAGCTAGGACTTATGCCTCAATCTACTCTATACTGATAGCTACAGCTATAGTTACTTTAGGTTTTTAAATTAGTATAATATATTGAATCTTAAGTTATACCTTCCCTACTATTAGCTAATGATAATTCCTATAATAAGTAGACTTTGATATATATATTCTTTTGGATGTCCAATAGATTACTTCTAAAATATGTTTAAAGTATTTAGAGTTATCTTTAAATATCCTACTCTTAGGCGTTAGATTCTTCTCTATTACTTTAATTGTATTTTTAGTTCTACTGATAGCTTTATCTTCTAGTAATATATTAAAGTTAAATATAGTTATAACTATCTTGAGGGAGCCTAGAAAGCATAATAAAATTACTTTTATATGAAACTAATCCTTTTAGGTTTTTATAAAAATAATTATAGTTCTTATAATTATCAAAAACCTTTATAAGTTTGATATTTATATTGAGGTTATAGGAATTAAGTATAGCGATAGTTCTTATTATTATTATCATTATTATTAGTAGTATTATTATAAGTAAGGATATTATTATAAAATAATTAGTTAGTGTCAATCTGTCGATTTTGTTTATCTCTATAGCTAGTATTATTAAGGTATATTAGTAGTATTATTAATATCTGGTTAGTATGAGTTAATATTATTAGTACTACTGTAGTAAGTTTAAAACTTTGAAGCTACTATTATATAAATTATTATAAAGTTTATACTGGCTTTTAAGCTAGAACTAGGTTTAAATCAATAATCATACTATTAAGTCTTTTTAATTATATTTACCTATAGAGATATATATAGGCTATAATATATAACTAAGTATTTTCCTATTATAGAGATTATTCACTAGGCGTTATATAAGGCTCTCTATTAAATAGGAAGCTAAATATATAAAACTCTAAACTTATAGCTTAAGTAGTATATATAAGACTCTAAATTATCGAATTAGTTATATTATTACTATTCAGTCTAAAATCACTCAATAGGCTATAGAGGTATTTAATACTTTATAGGAATATATTAATGTAATTCTGCGAGGTATATATATGAGGTATGTCTCTCTTAATCTGATAACCTTTGGGACCCCCTGTCAACTACAACCCCACGCCTATGGCGGTAGCCCACGACAGTATTATTTCTGACAGTTTTTGTCTTTGTTTTTGTTTTTCTGTGTCCATGCTCTCCCACCATGCGCCCGTCGGCCTTACGACCACGAACACAGGCCACGCTACCGCCTGACTTTGGCCTGCCCTCCAGCGTCAGCGTCTCGCCTTGTGCTCCGACAACATTGCACGTTTCCCTGCAAAGCGCTGAAAAGTTCTTGCGACAAGTGTTTTGCTCTCTGTAGCGCCAACCTTGATCCGCAATCCCTTTCGAGTAATACATGAGCACGCCTGTCGAATCAGATCGACTTGGACTCCGTGAACCACATACCTACACTACCTTGCATCGATACGGAAGAGCTGGAAGGACACTCCCGAGCGCATCGCTATTGCGTCTTAGCCAAGCCAACAAATAGTCTCGCCTGCATGTCGTTCTTCCTCTCTTATTTTCTGGTTCGGTCTCGCGATCGATTCGTGTCCCTTGCGGACTATTACGGGGCATACCCGTGCTCGTGGTGTCGTCCTCCCAGGCCTAATCAGGCCGAAACTGCTACGAAGGAAACGGTCGCCCGCCGTAAGGGAAGGGGGGGCGAGCGCCGACCCGTTCTTGGTCGTCTAGATTCCTCTACAACTTTGTCCCTTCCTGCCACCGCAACGACATACCATATGTACAAGTGCTACGTGTTAGACGCCCGCCGTCCGTCGTTCGCATTGGTCGTTTGCTGGACTCCCTTGTCGTCTGCATACTACGAGTGGCTCTCTCTCTGAGCCGGAGCTCAACCTCATCAAGGGTCAGCCAATGACAGGGTTCTTGGTGGGGTTCGTGTCTCTACTTTTACGCAGCTTTGGGTACTCCCATGCCGCTTTGGTCGACATCCAGTCTGCTTTGCGCAACGCTCATTACATTCGTCCTGTAGGTTTCAGGAGTCGCGCAGGACGCTGTATGAGCCAGGAGTGCTTTGTGTCGAGACGCTGTCTTCGTTGTAGTTCTGCCTATGTCAAGCCTGGTCCAATTAGTCTGGGTCACTTCCAAGTGGAGCAGAGGCTTTTTGACGACCTGCAAAGGCCTCCACTGCTGCTGGATTTTGGATTAGCGGACCGGGACGTTGCCCATTAACGGGGACACGACGACCCCGGCCTCGCTCGCTTCCAGACCTTGTCAACGCCCCATCGTTGACCTTGATTACTGTGAAGAAGTGCCTAATTAGCTCGCTGCCCCCGGCCAATTTGCGCTGCGCTGCGCCTGCTCAACCTTCTCGCTCTCTTCTCTCACCCAGAGACTTTCCCGGCTCCTGGCTGCTTGTTTTTTCATTTTCCCTACCCCGAGAGGTGCCGACCGTCTCGTCGTTTTTTGACGACGACAACAACAGCGACGACAACGACAATAATCGTTTCCTTTTCAGCTCATCTTCTTTCATCATCGCTTTAATTTCATGCTCGCTCGTTGTCAACAGCCGTCATAATTGTCTTACCCCCACTCTTCTTTGTTCTCCTTCTTCAACTTGGCATATTTGTTCTGGACATTTTCTGCCTAAATAACCGCTCTCGCATATAGAGGCCTTATTCTTCTATCTTATTTTAGCCTCCTCTGATTGGACTCGCAGCTTTTCCGTGCTCAATTTCCGTCCATCTCGGCTTACCACCAGTCACTCGCTCATCAGCTGCCGAAACACATACACAGGCGGATTTCCTTCTCCGAAGCCTGACCCGGGCAATCACGTCAATCCTCAAGGCAATCCAGCCTCCACGCTCACTTGACTCGACGACACCTTTCCTTCCATCGTGTCGCATCCCATATATCTGCCGGTCTTTGTCAAAAAACTACTGACCAGCGTCTTTTACTCTGGTGTCCGGCTCTCGACCACTCGGCAGTCAAGCACCAACACCTTGCTCAGTGTACAGCTCTCGTCTCGGACGATTCGGATCTGATCCGCGCCACGCGACACCAAAGAACTCTTCACCATTTCGTGTTGTCCGCGGTGCGGCAATCACCCGACAGCCGCGATCCGGATGCTGCATCTGACTCATTCAGGTACATTTTTTCCGGACTTCTCGCGCTGTACATATTACGGCATTTTCGGATGTCTTGCCAGAGGCACAGTGACGAGAAGCACACACACCAGTCCAACACCACATTGGTTCGGTCAGCCCAGCTTCGCCCGGTGTACGGTGCACTCGTCTCGGCTGCTCCAGGTCTGTCCGGGCTGTTCCGGTATTTCATGGCCTAGACGACCCCCAACAGACCGATTGGGACCAATTTGGCTATCCGCCTCCCGCCCTCGCCGAACCCGAGACACCTGCCTGGCCCCGCGCCCTGGCCGAGCATGTCCGGGTCCGGGAGCCCCTCCCGGTCCCAACGCAGGCCGTTGCACGAGCGATCTAAGTCGCAATCAAATTCACTCGCCATCCGCGTCGTCCCCTACAGTCCTCCACGTCCCACTCGCAAGAACCGCGATTCCACTGCTTCTGCGTCATCGTCACGCACCCCAACATCCACCACCGCCCTACTATCCCCCTACCCGTCGGAGCTGGGTCATGTGACCGACGACCGTTCTGCACGCCGCGCCAGCGATGCTTATTCCCATCGAAGATCCTACTCTTCTGGCACTCTAACGTCGGTTCTCTCGCCCGCCTCGTCGACCTTCCCGCCGGTTGCCGCCAAGGACCGTGGCGTTTCAGGCTCGAAACTACTCTCCGACTCCTGGACTGGAAGCCCGTCATCCCCTTGTACCCCTGTCCCCGCCACTCCGTCTCATCAGACTGATAATTCCCTTAACGCGCGATCACGATCCTCTCAAACCCACCGAGACGATGAATCTGCCACGCAATCTGCAAGGCGCCCCTTGTCACGTCGTCGTAACCTCATAACAATCAACGCCGACGGCAAGACCTTCTCCCTCCTACCTCAAGGACAACGGAACCGAGATTCTAGCGGCAACCGCGCTTCTAGGACTCCCACCTTCTCGACATCTACGTCGGCCTCGCAAGGAGAACGTCTGTCGTCTGATGGCTTCAGCGAGAACCATCCCAGCTCCACACCCACTTCCTTTCCCGATCGAAGCTTTCCATCCACGTTGACCCCGGCATCCTCAACCACCCAATTAGCTAGCGATCACATCGTCAGCACCGCCGGCTCCTCTTCACCGTGGAATTATCGAATGGTTGGCGGCTTGCGTAAGGTCCCCAACACTCCCGATCTGAAGCAGAAGCAAAAGGCTACTCTTCTATACCCTAAACCAGACCAAGGCTCACCTCGTCCATCGTCACCGTCTGAGAACCGACTAGCGCCCCTGCCCGAGGCTCCAGCCACCAATTTGTCTTCTTCCAAGAAGCCTTGCGATCTGCAACCAAAGACGTCTTTCCAGTCTTCCATCACCGCGTCTACTGCCTCCGACAACACAAACTACAAGATTCATAGCTCGAGCTCGCCGCCTCGGGCCGAGACCGATAGTGTGTTGCCGCCACCTTCCATAACTTCCGAGACGACAAATTACAAGGGGTACGGCTCCAGCTCGCCTCCTGCGCCGGATACAGACGGCTCTTTGCTACCTCCTTCCTCCAGCCACTCCAATTACGAAATTCTTGGCCGATCTTCCCCCCCAGAACCGTCCTCAGCCGAACGGAGTCCGCCAAAAACCGCAGACAGCGAGCAGAACTACGTGATCCACGACGACTGGTCTCCGGCACCTTCGGCAGTCACCGCCCGCCATCAGAAGCTTCGGCCCGTGTATTCAGAGGAGAGTCTATTGGTGGCGGCACTTAAGCCTCAGAAGGACAAGAAGAAGTCGCGCGAGAGATTCGGGTATTACAAGTCACGTTCCCGGGACTCGCTCCGCCGGACCGCCTCGTCCAAAATACTGTCAGCTGCACTTGGCCTGGAAACTGGCCCAAAAGGCACCGCCGCTCCTGACACCTTTTACCAAGCCCGTGTCCTGGCAGGCGTCCTGGGGGTGCAGCCAGACGCCCGCGCTGAGATCAATACCATCGCTGTCACGGAATCCCACATGAAAACTCACCCACATCAATGGAGCTCCCAGTTGTCCACGGTCATGTCAGAGAGCGAAGGCGGGAGTGAGCCTCCCTCTCGTTCTGCGTCCCCGTGGTCCGCGCCAGGCCGGCGGAGCAGTGGGCCAATCAGTAGCCACAGTCGACAAATGCTTAGTATCTCTTCCTCGCTTGCTGCAAATGAGGAACGGTCCTTGTCGCCCTCGCAGTCTTTTACCGACTCACTAGAGCGTCCGCAGGCTACACGCAGCCGTGTAGGTACACTCCGCCTGGTTCGTGACCAGGATGAGCACGGTGACGGTTTGACGGAGTTGAATCAACTCCACCAAAGGCCTTCAAGGACGCGACTCTCGAGCTTCTTCTCAAGCACATCGTCGGACCGCAACTTACATTCCTCGGGAAGTTCGCGGGCTAATAGCCTCAACTCATCATCGATACCAACGTGGGCAAAGTAAGTTGGCCCTTTCCTCCTGCGTCTGGGCAAAGAGCATAAACCTTCCGGGCTCCAGGCTTCGCATCGACACTAACTTTTCTCGGCAGATTCTACTACGGGAGCGGCGAGAGAAGGTTCCTGGCAAGCTCAGGGGAGTCAATTATGTCGGATCTGAACGAAAGTCGACCGCCAAGCTCTCTCCAAAGTCATTCTCATAGTGTCGAACATCTTCCCCTCAGCATTTACAGTCCACGACGGGGGCCGAAAGAGGTTGACCCCTCTGCCCCGGGACTATTGTCCGATGCCGGGTCAATGGAAATCGACCACGCCCCATTGCAGGACCGTCGGCCATATCCAGATCTTCGAAAAAAGACGTCAAGCGTGTGGTCGCCGCATCTACGCCGTGACCAAAGAGCAGGGCGACGCAGCATTTGGGAGCCACCATCCATGACGTGGTCCACAGAGAGCAGTCTGCTAGGGAGGCGCAATATGCAAGTTATGCTCTTTGCCGTAGGATTCGTTCTTCCGTTTGGTACGTCACGTCAACAATCTAAAATCACTGGAATGGTCCGCTGATGTTGGCAAGGGTGGATGGTCGCCGCTTTCCTGCCCCTACCGCCTGATCCGCACTCTGAAATGGAAGAGTGCCATCATCAATCTAGCCGCCTTGGCGAAGAAAGGAACCTGCCTCAACGTGTGGCAGCGATCGACGAGACACTCTTTCAGAGCGCAAGATGGTGGCGCGCCCTAAATCGCTACATGTCAGTTATCGGCCTGGTCGTCGTTGGCGCTATCGCTGCTCTTGTTGTAGTGGGTGTGAAGCAAGGATGGGGACAAATGGCCTAGCAACAGTCTTCCGTTCCGAACGCCCGGATGGCCTTCCTTAGAGGCTGTCAACATGGCAGGTGACAAGTACACTCACCTACGCGCGCCTCCACCCTTACGATCACCTCGACTTTTCACGCCTTCTTTCCTTCACCAGTATATCCATTTAAGCGTATTAGACTCACGAATGGGCGCACACCACTGCCCTGCGACGGCCCCCTCACGATTTCACGACACCCGTATTCTCTTGCCACAAACTTATACCTACATGTAATTGCCCTATTTCGATCAATAGTGGGTTGGGGGCCACGGTTTTCGTTTTGTGCGGACCCTGCACGTCGTTGTAGTGTCTTGATTTACTTTTGTCTTTGCTCAATCTGCAAGTGTAGGTCAGTTGTTTCTTAGTGCGTATAAAGAACGCTTTGCGTATCTGCTGTGGCTGTTTTGGCCCAATGGTCAGTTGGGACAGGATATACAGGGTCTTTTATTGTTGTTATGTAAACGTCAACCTCTCCGGGGCGTACTGGCTCGAGGAGGCAATGGATGATACCCCTCTCCCTTCCATAACCATTGATGTAAAAGGTCTGAAAACAGAAATTGGGCATGGTTTACAGGTGAAGGCCAGCTAGATCTGCAGTGGGGGCATCCATGATCCGTTCTCGGCATCCGGTAGACATGTCGGAGGCTTGAAGGCCATAGAGTGGACGCTGGTAATTAGGAGTGCATAATATTAATGGAACGGGTAAAGAGCGCATGCGCTCGAGTGGAAAAACGGTCAAGAGAGGTTCTTCGGTTCTTCGGTCACAAAGCCCTTCGGCGCTGCCTTGACTCCACTTCTGCCTTGATTTCCTCCATAGCCTCGTCAATTTCTCGTTGGGGGTCTGCAGAAACACCCAGCACCGGCTCTCGACCTGACAAACTGTCTTGGCTTAGAGTGCGAGTCAGTCCATGACTGGCTTTTCCCTGGCGTTCTTCGAGTTGCTTTCTCAGTGCCTGCTTCGCTGGGGACGCGAAAAAAGCCATCGACAGCGCAGTGCCTAAGATGGTGTAGAAGTAAACGCGACTCCAAAGCAAAGTGGATCCAGTGAAGTGGAGGACAAGGAAGGGGGCGACGGTGAACGACATTGCTGCCTGCGTGACAATATATGACAAGCAGTCGTAGTACACTTTGCCTGGTGTGGGGAACCCGCCATTGGGGTTGATGAAGAATGCGCGAAAATATCGACGGTAGTCTGATCGTCGTAAGCCGTGAGTGAGGGTTCCAGACAAATGTGGGCCCAAAGAGGTGAGAATCATGTAGAAAGACCAACTCAGAAAAGTTGGGAAAGGGTACGGGAGGAAGTTAATCAAGCACATGGTGGATGTATCGAAAAAGGACTTACTCTTCGCCACAGTCTGGATAAAACTAGCCAGAATAAAGCTAAGGTAGTAGCCTGGATAGAAGCCGTGCCACAATGCGCTGGTACCGAACGTCATGAGACTCGCCCGGAAACCGGGCTTTTTTCCTTTGGGGGTCACCCGTAAGTAAACATAATTCCGCAACCAGTTGTTGGTATTAATGTTCCAGTTGGCTAGGTAAGCTCGAGTATTTTGCGCTGTCTCGACGCCCCAGGGGTTGATATTCTGAAGTCTGTTCCAGGAAACCTTGCCTGTGACTGGGTCAACGCCGTTATACCCAAGGCCTGCCAGGATGCAAGCGCCTTCGGTCAGAGACCAAACACCGTAGTACTTTAGACGAGCTGTAAGGCCAGTCATGTGAAGAATCCAGACTCTTCCGAAGAAGCTGTGATCCATTAACGAAGGACTTGTCAGGTACGTGATGGGGTAATGAGCGGACAAGAACATGAAGAGCCCGATCCAACCCAATCCACTGGCAGCTTTCCAGGCAGCCGGGGTGCCACTGCGCGGAATTTTCCTCTTCATCCGCACAGGAGGCTTCTTAGATGGATCAACCTGAGGAGGGAGGTCGAACATAGATGTGTCCAGCCACTTGCGATAGTCGGCAAAGTCAAAGGCCGGGCCGACGAGTAGGGCGGGAAAGAAGAGGACGTAGCCAGTGTAGTCTAAAAGGCTCGGCAGCTCCACTAGCCTTCTTTCCTTTTGAAAATCAGACAGCTGGTCCTGAGGAAGCTGGCCGTCTGCAACGTTCCAACAAAAGGCACTTAGTTTCATAAGGAGCACCATCTGAGCGCCAGTGATGTCGACGGATGATGGGCTATCTACCAGTTGACGCGCAATATGGCTGGCGGACATGTGGCCCATGACGAACGCGAAACCTAGCCATGGCATGAACGGACTGGTGCGTAAATATTTTGCGATGCAGTAGACACCAATGGAACTAATGGCGAGGGTTCGGACACCATCCCAAAGATTGAATAGGCCTACTAGGTAGAAGGCGGAGGTGCTGATTGATGGCCGCTTCGGTCAGTTGAAGTTCCCCATGCGGCAGCCGGATTTTCCCGTACCAGATGATGAACAAATTCTTCTGTTCGGGTCTTGCATCGGGAATTCTCTTGAGCAGTCCTGCTAGAGGATATGATATGAGGAAAGAAAAGACGAGTTTGACTATACACAGCAGAGAGAAGGGTGTTAGCGTAGTACACGAAGCACTTCGGGGCTGATTGAATGATTCGGTGACGAGAGCATTGGTTGCAGAGGAAGAAGACTGACGTTCGTCAGGAGAGGCGCCGAGGCGCGAAGAGAGCAGTTCGAAGGCTGTCAAGCAAATCAATGTCAGCAGGTAGTTTCGAAGAATGTTCAGCGCGAATGCTGCCAGCTGGATCAAGATACTGTACGTTTGTGGATGAAAGGCAACATGTTTGCTGTCTGTGCCTCTGTCAGAGTGCAAAAGGAAAGATAGGAAGGAACACGGATAGAGCATAGAGCATGGAAGAATGGATACGGGTGACGGAATCGGGATGTCCACCTCGCAGCCGCCAGAGGTAGTATCCGTAGGCCAGTAGAACTGTTGAGCTGCAAGCCTACAGACGCACCCGCTGTAGGCACAGAGGGCAGGGTGGGGTAGACAGGAGCGACATCCACCTCAAGGCACCGAGCACGCATTCCTAAAGTAGTCGTCTAGCAAGTGCACCCATCAAGTTAGACACATCTAAAATAGCAGCGACCCTCAGGTAGCCAGGTGGTAGGTAATCTGATTTGTCTCGAGCGAGGTCCATTGACAGACCACCTACTGTAATTGAGGGTAAGGTAAGGTTCATCCGGCACCAACAGACGATCTCAGAGGTGCACAGGCAAAGACAAGGGATAGATCAGATCAGAAACAGACCACCAACGTCCTGCCACAAACACCTGTCACATGCTAACCTCAACCTCAACCTCAACCTGTATACATAGCACACGCTTAGGGCGAGAAGATGTTTCCAGTTGGGTAAGAAGCAACACTTCTGTTGGGAAAAGAATCGGGACATATCGTGATGATGACATGGACAACGATGATCGTCACATGCTGAGGTGTCGGTGAGAACGTCCGATTATCTCGGCTCACGGGTACGGATATAGGGCAGCCTTCGCGTAGACAGCTTCTTTTGACTGATCGAACCAGCTACTCACCTGCCACGACTTACGTCGCGTGGCGGATCAGCGTTCTGCTCAAACACAACATCACGCCATTGGTGTCCTTGACTCTTCCACAAATTTCTGGCCTGTCATGATTTCTCACCTGGGCTAAAGAACGTAACATTGCGGTCGATCAAGTCAGACCAAAAGGCTACTGGAAGGGATTACACGGGGCAAGAAGCATGACGTATCCCAAGATCCAGTAGAGTCATGGTCCCGTTTAATGCTGTGTGGGCTCTTTAATAATGCCCAGAGCCCTCTCTCTCTCTCTCCCCCTCTCTCTCTACCATTATCCGACGTTTTTCCATTTCCGCATGACAAGCGCCACGCCAATAGGACGGTCAACCGCGCTTTACTGCGGGCATTGTGTAATTGTCAAAAAGGACTTCATGAGTTCGCATCCCTGTTGCTCTGGGAACTCGCGCTCATTGGCTGCGTCGTCGGCAGAGACATCTGGGAAGCTGCCGTCTGTCGAATTCTTGCCCATGCATAAATGATGCCACTGACGAAGCCGATTATGATGGCTGACACGCTGCCGGCAGTCACCGGTGCATCAAAGAAGATGAGCCCGCTGATTGCGATGGGGAGTTTGTTCAGGGCACCGACCACCGAGTAAGTAGTGGAAGATGTGACGCGAATACACCACGCGGAACAATACGAAATGAAGATGGCACACAGTCCTGAGTAAACCATGCCGATAAAGAGGCTGTTGCGCGACTCGGTAGGAAAATTCTTCTGAATGTTGGCCGAAGACCAATCTTCCGTCAAAAGGGTGCAGATGATCAGAACCGGGATAGTGAGCAAGTTGTTGTAAAACATGGCTACATGCATGATTTTGTCAGTAGGAAAGTCGAGGATGACATTGTTTCGTGTCAAACACGCATTGGCGGGATGCAGTGTGCGGGCTGACTTACTGTCCCAGTCCTTGAAATTCATCTTCTTGATGACCTTCCGCATTCCGAGAACGTAGGCCGCCGTGCAGCAAACATTCATACCCATCCAAGCATATCCGGCATTGAGTGTTGACACAGCAGCAGATGTCTCAGCGGTATGCGAATTGCCACCCAGAGCATGTTGCACATCTGCCCAAGCAGCAACAACCGAACTCAAGACCATCAACCCGAAAGAGAGAAGTGACAAGGGGCTGACGCTACCGCCAAACCACAAGACCTCGCCGTAGGCAATAACAATGATTGTCAGGTTCTTGAAAATTGTGTAAACCGGCACAGAGAGAAACTGTAGAGCCTTGGTACCCGTATAAATCATTCCGACTAATAAAAGCGAAATTGGAAACCCTAGGAATGTCAGTGTACGGGAAAGCCATGGTGATTGGAGTCAGGACGAACATTTCTTGGCCTTCTCAGTATCGAAGGGCGCCAGGTTGGAGATCATTCCCAGATTCTTACAGACCAGGATTGTGACGATGCAAACAATTGCCTGTCAACCAAATCGTCAATGTTACGTATCGGCGTGAAGTCTGGACACTGCGACGAACATACCTGAACAGCGAGGTAGAGGAAATTTAGGTTCCAAAATTGGCCCGAGACAACGTACTTGTTGACCACAGTCATGCTGATCGAGGAAAAGCAGTATGCTAGGATTGAAGCTCCCGGACTGTTGTCGATCTTGCTGATAGGCGATACCATGTTAGACCGAGACCTTACGGGTGGTCGCTGGGAAAGAAAGCCGTCCTTTTCCCCGCCATAGGAATCGTTGCCTAGGAGCTCGTAGTCCTCGTTCTTTTTGTTGTTCGCCATGATGTTGATCGAGTCTTGAACCAGTTGGCTGACAAGGTATCTGCAGTGAGGATGAGAAGGGGAGCTCAAAACGTTTGAAGTTCCTTCAGTTGCGGTACGAGTCGGCGTTTTTGGGTTGATGATATTTGGGGACACGAATGGGCCTCTGGGCGAAATGAGGCAGAACGACAGTATATTCTGAGGGGGTAATCCGCGACACGTCGGGTAGAAGCGAGCAAATAGAGTTGTCAAATGGGCTTCGATTTCCCGCCAGACGGTTCCTTTTGTCTGACGACGACCACAGAAAAGCAGTATCTGTCTGTTGAGTCGAGGATGAAAAGGGACAGACGAAAAGGGAGTCGTGCGAGGGTATTTCGCGGGCGAGGCGTTGGGTGAGAGAATGCAAGGGGAACCAGCTCACGCACAGCCTGGAACACGACTGCGATTAGTGAGTGAAGGGCTCGAGACTGCTGTTTGAATTAGTACGTAAGGTGTCAAAAGTTGTCATCAAGCAGTAAAGTTTATACCAGTTAAACCTCAGGTAGGTAGTACTATCTCTATAAGTACTATCTTGTTTATAATAGTTAGAGTAAGAACTGATATTAGTTTAATTTATTGTATGAAGTAGCAGTATGGTTTGCTGTTTGTTATAAGTAAAGCTATTAGGTAGTCTGATAATTTCATTAAGACCACTTATAGTTAAAATATTGATTTTAGATAGTTTATAAGAGGAATAGTATAACAGATTGAGAGTACTTTATCTGTATATATTAATCAAATTAGCCTAAGAAGTAATTAAAGAATTCTAAGCTTATAAAGGTCATATATATAAGTTTTAATATATAATGATTATTAGCAAACAATCTTAATATATTAAGTATAGTTGACATATAAATAATACTTATATAGATATAAGTACTTCTAATATAGCTAGATAGCTTTTAAAACTGCTATAATTATATTGTTATAATATTCTAATATATCTAACAATTAGTATTATAATAATATATAAATATTGTAATATTGTTTAATTAATACTTAGTCTTAAAAGTTATTAGCTTAATATAGTAGTTTATAAGATAGCTATAGAACTTTTTTAGAATATCTTTAAGCTATTTATTACCTATAGCTTTTAGGATAATTCTATTGGAGTCTGATTTAATAAATTGATAATTTTAATTAGAGATATAATAAATAAATACTTCTATATTTTTAATATACTTCTTTCTTATAAATAACTATATAGATTTTAAGTGAGTTTTAATTATACTATGAAAGATATAAAAGAATGATAAATTATAAGATACTTAGTTCTCATGGGTATTTTATTTTAGTTTATATCTGAGAGATTTAAAAGGATTTTCAACTCTGAAACTTTAATAGTAACTTTTAGCTATATATATTAAGCCTTAGTTTTAATAAAACCTTTTCTATATAGATTATTGTTATAAGGTTTTTTATTACTATAGGGTTAAGTATTAACCCGAGGGTAATAATTGTATATAATAATGGATAACTTATATCTTTATAGCAGATAGAGATATATTACAGTATTATTAGAGTTTTCTAACTAAAATCTTTAATCTAATTACTGTCTGTCAATTATATTTCAGCAGTATAATGTTATTATACTATTGATGAGCTTTAGTATTCTATATATTTCAATTACTTAAATCTATCAGTTATTCTAAGTAATAGTCTTGATAATAACCCTTATAGTACTTTTGAAATTTTGTTTTTTATTTTATTTCTAACTTAGGTAATTTAAATAATATATAATATTCTTTAGTATTATATATTCTCTCATATTTCCGATTTATGTAATTAATTCTTTTAACTTTATAGAGTTTTATATATTCAGCTCCTTCTATCTAGTAAGTAGCTTTATGTAATGTTTAGTAAATGATTTCTATAATAGAAAAATATATAGTAGTATACTAAATCTTATATGTCTCTGTAATAAGTAAATAAAATAATATATAGTCTGAATATAGATTATTGAAAATAAATAATCTATTTAAATTAGAGTAAAGTAGTTGATTATATATATATATATATATAAGCTAAGCTTAATATGAACTAGTATAATTATATAATTATCAGTTGCGCTATACTGTAGGGTATATAGTAACTGTACGTATTACTATATATATAATAGTATGCCCCCTATACCCTACTAGTAATAGGTGCTAGGTACCTAGCGCTAGCTATAGCTAAACGTATAGTAATTAGTAAGTAATTACTACACTATAGATCTAGGGCTTTATATAGTACTATACGCTATATAATATAATAATAATAATAATAAATAACTAGAATACTAGTTTATACCTATATAGTAAGATTATATATAGTATATATTACCTTCTAGATTAATTAATACTAATTAGTAGTCAACTTGTTTATTACTATTATACTATAGATTAGTAAAACTAATTATAATAGAAGAAGTAATTATGAAAAACTATATTTAAAGTTTATATAAAATAAAAGATTATAAAACTAACTATTTAGATATTTTAAATTCTTCTTATTTTAATATTCTAATTAGGATATTCTGAAAACTATATTAATATTTTAGAAAACTTTTATTAGATTTAAATAGAAATATTATATTAAAGACTTTTATTCTAATTAAACTAAAGTATATTTCTAGTAGTATTTTTAAAGAGTTTTTTAAATTTATACTTTAGATTATTACTTATTAGAATATATTTAGTAAATATAATAAACCTTATTAAATTTTACTAGACTTTTATAATACTAAAGACTTCTAGTATTTCTAACCTTAACTTCTCGAAATCTATATAACTTCTTAAGATATATTTTTTACCTATTTTTATATAAGTAAATAAACTTAATAATCTCCTTATATTATCCTAACCTCTATAATAATATCTAAATTACTAGCTTTAAAAGAAATACCTACTCTAAGTACCTTTTTAATAATTATAGCTATACTAAGTAGTATCCTTATATTTATAAAACTCTACTAATATCTAGATTTAATACTATTTAGATAGATTTAAAATATTAATTATAAGAGCCTTATAGATAAAAATACTCTTACTATCTCAATATATTTAGTATACTAAATCGTACTTTATAACTACTTAAAGTTATATAGCTATAAGTTCTTTTAGATATTTAAAGACAACTTTAAAAACTAACCTATTTCAATATAGTAATTTATAAATACCTAAGTTATTTATTATACTTAAAACTACTTCTTCTTCTATAGCGTTAAAATTAATATAAATAGAAAAAAGATTTTTAATATTTTATATTAGATTACTTAATAAGATATTTTTACCTTTTAGATATTTAAAAAGATTACTAAAACTAGTAAACACTATATTTCCCTTTAAGTAAATATTAAGAAATTCCCTAAGTAGTTTAAAGACCTTATAAAAAATAATTAGGAGGTTATACTATCTATTTATAAAACCAAACCTAAAGCTTAAAAAATTAAATCTACCTTAGTTCCCCTATAAGTAGCAGAAAAAAGATAGTAATAATACTACTAATTAGCGTATATATCCCTAGTATTAGTACTATACTTCTAACTTCTCTTATTAATCTTACTAATATATAGCCCCTCTAGTATAAAGCCTCTCTATATATAAAAAGTAAATTATAAGTATAATAACCTATAGCTTTTAAAATAATTTAAATACTCTTTATATATTCTTTTTATTATTCTTTTTAATAATATTTTAACTAAATATATTATA